>JAVSBS010012033.1:114197-158236 GCA_033124195.1 Coracias cyanogaster | reverse complement strand
GTCTGGCAAGTCAGCCTGATTTGTTAAAACAAGATCACGGACCATATTGTGTCATCGTTTTTTATGCAAACCACCCCAGCCCCAAAGTAGTTGTCTTGCAGCAGTGAGCTTGGTGCTGAGTCCTGGAGACAGCCTTGGACACACTGTTAGCTGCCCTGGCTGGTGCAGATGGACAACACTCATACGCCAGCCCACCTGGGTGGCACGCAACAAACTGCATCTTAAGCCAACAGTGGAATCACCTTGGAGCCCCTTGCCTTAGAATGAACCGTCACATCCTGCTTTCACAATGATGAGGTTTCATATCCTTCTTACAGAAGCTCTTTCCTGGAGCTGCCTGGGCTGCTGGCCAGCCCGCCCAACTGCCTTCTGGTGAAGGCTGGGGCTGAGCTGGATGCCCTTGTCTCACTGCCTCCACCCATGGCCAGGCCTTCCCACAGGTGTGGGGCGAGAACTTAGGAGTGAGGAGCACCTCTCTCTTCCATCACCACAGCCTACCAGGGCACTATATGGGCTGGGAATGAAGATGAGAATGGGATAGCAGCAAAACTTCTGTCCTGATCTGCAAGATCCCAGTATGTGCAGGCAGGGACTGTCCCTCCGTGGCCATCCTCCTCTGCAGCATTTGCAAGCATGTTGTCCTAAACACATATTCCCTCTCCTTCCCCTTCTCAGCCATTACCCTCTGCACTTGTGCCTTGTGTCAGAATGCCTGCATCCAGCTGGGCTGTTTGTACAAGTCAGTATCTGGTGAGCAGTGGTGCTAGGACTCTTCTACTTCTCATCACGGGGATGAGCTGGAAGTGCCTATGTTACCAGCTCAGTTCAGTCTGGGGATGCCCTTTGGAAAAAACCTCCTGGTTACTCCCACACTCTCTGCTTCTGTTGACCTTGTGAGGTGGCCTCGGAGTGCAGAGGCTGGGTTCCTTCTGGAGGAAACTAAACTGGAAGATGTTCTCCAGGAGCACTCTGTCTGCTTCCTTGCTCCTATTGGGCTGCATGACTCGCTCTTATAGCCACAGCCTTCGTGACTGCTGCTGAGATAGATGAGCAAACCTGAGCTCTCTTGGTAGTGGCCATGGTCCAGCCTTCTGAGGCATTACGGTACACTGAATTTGCTACCAGACATCTTTGACACACCAAAGTGTGAACTGTAGCAGTTCAGCAGTGCTGGCAGAAACCCATAGTGCCTGAGTGAGGCAGATAGGTGGGATGTGAACCATTACAGTCGGCCCAGAGCAAGCCCTTGTGGTCTTTATCATCAATTCTCTGCTACAAATGAGAGGTTACAAACTTCTGTACCTGACAGACGCGTGATGGGGTTCAGACGGATCTTGCAGTCTTTGGAAGACCCAGGGGCACTACTGTGAGGGGCACAGCAGAAGCACTTGGGTGTCAGCACCCCCGCAGCCATGTCGCCGTGCCATGCCTGCAGTCCCCAGACGGGGTGCAGAGGTGGGGAAGGGCAGGCAAAAGACACAAAGGCCAAGGGATAGGTTTTGTTTCTGAACACTTGTATATCACAGACGGTGGAGTTTTTGGTCTGTGGGTCATTTTATCTCTGTAAGTACAGAAAATGGGGGCTGTTTTGCTTCTCATTCTGAGGGATTGTGCATGTGTCCCCATTATGCATCACGTTTCCTGGCACACAGAGCAAGTTTTCAGAGCTTCTGTTGTTCTGCTTCAAAAATTCCTATCTTTTTGTTGACTTAGATGAAGGAACCCTTTGGAGAGTGATGTCACCTGTGCCTCAAATACTCGGAAGTTTTTGATCATGAGTTTTGGATGGCTTCAGGGTCAAGCTTGCTGATTTACAAAGCGTATACACCTGCCCTTCAAAACTTGTAAAATACGGAAGCAATTTGTGTATGGTTGGGAGAGGTGCTCTTGTGCTTGAAGTTTTAGGGGTTTTTGCTGTGTCTTTACAATTCTGGGCCCCTGGGGCTTTTTACTCTTTCTTTCAAGCAGATGCAAATGGCTTATGAGGAGCACAAGACTTTGGCCCTTTGAATGCAGGAATAGGTAGCTTTGAGAAGTAGTCAGTGCTAAAAGCAACTTCTGTGTGGACCCTTCTCAGTTTTCTCTGGGAAGGAGCCAGCACAGAGCACCCGGCCTGTTCCAGCAAGCCCAGCTGAGCCCACAGCCTTATGGTCTCCAAACCGTTGTATTAACAGGATCCCATCTGTAGCCTTTCCAAGTAGCGATGGCAGCTGTTGTCACAGGAAGATGACAGCCGAGTTTGCAGGTCTGGCAGCTCCCTGAGCAGCAGGGGCCAGCTGTGCCTCTCTGACCTTTACAGTGGGCTCAGCCCTGACGCGCCAGTGAGCCCAGCTCTCTCTCTGCTGGTGCTGGGAGTGGGGCAGAGCCAAAATGTCCAGGCAGATTTCTCTGAAAAGGTCAAAGTGGGGCAGCTTGGTGGTGCTGGCAAGCAAATGGTAGAGGGGAATTTTGGGCTCATTCTTGGGACAACAGCTGTGGGAGCTCACTCTGGCCCCCAGCACTAGCTGTGAGGAACCCCGGCTGGCACTTGCCTAACGGTGGCATCTCTGGGTCTGGAGGGGCACCCCGGCTCGCTTGGGGTCTGGGCACTGTGGTTTCCTGCTGAGGCAGGCGGCTGTTGCAGGGGGTTATTCATGGGGAAGCACAAATAGCCCCTCAGAGAACAGACACAGGCGGGTGGGAGCAGGGGTGGTGGGCACACCAGACCTGGGCTGGTATGTCAGGGTGAGTGGAAAGGCACACTGGACCACCAGTTATGCCAGTGCTCAGCATGATGGCTGGGAGGTGCTGTGGGAAGTGGTGCGGGGCTAGTTCTCCTTGTGCTGGCTCACGGTTTACATCCATCCCTGCAAAACACACACAGCCCTTGGATGTGCTGGCCCCTGCCAAGTGGTTGTGAACCATCCCCAAGCATTTCTGCCAGGCATGAGCAGAACTGTGGGCTGTGGGTGATAGGGCCGTGTCTGCTGCCTTCCTTAAAGGTACAATGATACTTAACAGGACTTTGCATAATTTCTTGAAGGGAAGGATTTGGCAAGACAGAAAAGAGGAAATGCAAATTTTTGTCTTTATTTTTATTTTTTTGCTAGGGAAGCTACAGCCTTACGAAGTCACCATTCATTTTAGCTGCCGAGGCAGCTGCACACAGCAGATTCAGTGACCGGATGCTGTGGTCCAGTTGTGTGTGTAGCTGATGCAAACCTTGGAAAATAATAAACACAAGCTTCCCCGAGCTGGGCACGTCCGTTATTGCGTGCATGCTGTAATTCAGGAACTAGCAGATGTCTGAGCTTCATGCCCAGGCTGACAGAAATACAAGAAGGGAACTGGTTCAGGGTTTGTGCACAGCTGCACTGGTCAGATGACCCTGTCAGCTGAACCTGCCCCCAAACCAGCCCTGATTTATCATAGCAGGGACTCTGACCTTTGTTAGTCACAAAAATACCATCTTGGAAAGCTCTCTCTAAGAGCTTTGTAAAGAAGGAGAGTGGTGTTAATAATAGTTCAGGGGCATCCCTGTAAAGGACCCTTTACCTACCGACTGTGTAGCTCTCTCCGTCCATGTGCCTCTCACCAGGGTTGGTCAGAGACAATCACAAAAGATGTTTTCATGGGGTCTGGCTCATGGGATGGTTAACATTTTCTCTTGCGTTTGTCCAGGGCTGACAGAGCATTGCTCTGCCTGGTGGTCTTGTTCCCACCTTCAAGGTAAGTGTTGCAGCCTTGCCTGTAGCATGGGTAGCTCAGACCCATAACCAGCCCATGGCTGTTTGGCGGCTGGGACAACATGGGTTGGCAGCTGCCATATGATCCTGTGCCATGAAACCAGTGTATGTTGGCAACATCAGCCCAAACTGAGCAAGCTGGGCTATGTTTCTCACTGTCAGGGCCTCCTTCCTTGGAATTTAAAACCTGGGGTCAAGCTCTTCTCTCACATGGCGAGGTGGCCAAAGGCTGTCTGAAGATAGCTCTGCAAATCCGTGTGTCCAGAACTCAACTGCATCCCCAAACATAGATGAAAAATAGAAATGCAGAAGCCTGTGGATTTCCTTTCAACCTCATCTGCTGTGGCTGGGCACATAGTGCTGCAGACTGTTGCAGCCACAGCTGAGTTGTTAAAATGCTCAGCTGGAGAGCCTGAAGCCATGTAGACAGGGCTGTAGGGTGCCTTTCCTACACTTTGGTGAGACCATGAAAGAAAGCAGGCTACTGCCTGGGCTGTGCCTATTGGGTGTGAAAATGAGAGAGGGTTTTCTTTCAAATGAAAGTGCTCCTTAGCCAAGCTACATATTCAGCAACACCCCTCTTCTTTCAAAGTCCAGAGGGTAATTGTCTTTGCTTACTGCGTAAAGCAATAGGGACTTTCCATTTGCAGGAAGAAGGGACCACAGGTTGGTGGCTAAAACTCAGGAGTGGCAACTAGGATATATGAGCTCCATTAACCCATGGCCGCTGCTAAGCTGAGTCGTAATTACAGATAGATATTCATTCCTTCCATTTTTTCTCCTCCAAAACACACTGATGAAGGCTGCAAATGAATCCTGAAAGAATCTTGTCAAAGGGACCTCAGCAGGCAGCTCCGCAGAAAACTAACATTGTGCAACACTTACCTGTAAAAATCTGTGACCTGTTCCCTGAAGGTGGGTGCAGGAGGAGGCATGGTATTTGCAGCAAAGCCCAGTCTGTAGCTGTGGCCCCGAGGGAACTGTAGCTACTCCTGCCAAATATGACTTGGTTCAAGACCTTTTCCTCAACCTTTACAGCAGCATGTTAAGTTTTATAGCTTAGCTTTAACCAAGCAGCAGGAACGCCCCATCAGAGCAGCAGACAGAACACCATCAAGTTTCACAGGTGACCATAAGGAAGTCAGGAGATCAGGATATGGAAGGACAAGAAGAATGTGCCAATGTTGGTGATCACATCATTTGTTTGCAATGAGTCATGGTCTTCCACTTTCACACATTCCCCTCAGCCTCCCGCACAATGATGTACTGTCTTTGTGGTGTTTTGTGAAACAAGCGTGTCTCTCGGCTTTCCTGGACAGTCCTCTTTTCCCTTGCCTGCCCTGGTGATCCTGCAACTTGACAACACCTGCAGTATCTTTTCATTAACACATCTGATTTTTAATGCTTGGGTGATATTTACTTAAGTCCTGTGGCCACGCTGAGGAAAAAATTGCTCCTTTTACCAAGAGGAGCCTGATGGAAAGGGTGTTTCTTTCATGAAAGGAACAAAAGTTTGGGAAGAGGGGAAAAGTCAAATGAGTGCAAACACTGATCAAAGCTGTTCTCTTGCTCAAAACGAATACTAAGAAAACTTGCTCAGTGGGTCATGATGAGCTCATTCAGTCCACTCGATTACTGGAAAAATCTTCCACTTTGAGAAGTATGTGTCTGTGTTGAGTCAGAACCTGGCACAGCAGCTTCAGTACACATTTTTGTTATAAAAAAGTCCCCTTTGTCTTTTGCAACCCTAAAAAACTCTGGCCCAAACACTTTCCGTGTTTCGTTTTTTACATGGAAAATGTGGGCACTGTAATGTTTCACCTGGAAGGTGGGATCTTCAGGCCTAGGGTGGGCCCATTTTCATACCTGGAACACTTCAGCATTGTGCATCCTTTCATTTGCTGAACAACTGCTTTTCATTTAGTATACAAATAACAGTGTATGAAAAGGTTGCAAGCGCACACCTGCACATGCTCATACACAGAAATCGCATTTTGAAAAGTTTGCTGAAAGCGTAGCAATTTTTTTCTACTGAACTTCTTGGCATATTTTCAATGCAAAGCTAGCATACAGTACGGGGTCCTCAGAGAAAATGATGTGTTCAGTGAAACTGAGAAAAGACTCACAGACACCACAGAGCTATGCTGGGATGGGCACAGCAGTTGTGGGGAGGGATCATGGTCAAATACACTATTTCAAGCAAAATCTGAGATGAGGATGTGTTCCTAGCCACAGGAAGAGCGTTGTCTTAGTCAGAACGGTTAATCATGCAACATGAAGAGAAATACCTACTGTTAGTCCTCATGATTTCTGTTTCCAACAGCTTTTTTTCCTCCTCTGAAAAGTCTTGCATATATTTTGGTGCTGCTCATTCACAATATGGTAGCATTTGTGCTCTGGCTTTGTTGATGGAAAGCTGGAGGTTCTCCGGGTGGTATGAGCCATACTTCTGTCACAGAGTTAGCCTCTATGTGCCTCTTTTTGGGAGGCAGGCAGACAGAGAGAAAGAGAGGGAAAAAAATGTCCTGCTGACGTCAATGAAGACCACACTGTACTGGATAATATTACTGTGTACCTCAACCACCCACTCCCTTTAATTTACTAGAAACTAAGCAAGCTGTTTTGAAACCCGTCGCTTCCAGCATGTTTGCACTGTTCTGCCTCGACCAAAGGCTATTAATTGTCAGGCGCTTGAAAGCTACCTGATTCCTTGTTCAAAGCACTGAGACGAGAGGGGATTTCCATGAGTAATAATTTCAGTCTGTGCCTGTGCAGCGCACCGTAGGCTAGAGTAAATTGATCCAGCTGCTTGCAAGTCTAGATGGAAAAGTGCCCGGGGGGGCTGGGAGCACATCACCAGATGGAGCTGGATGCTGTTGTCATCACGTGGGGCTCCCCAGCTGCTGGGCATGCTCGGGCTGGACTTCCACCATGAGCAGGGAGTGCTCAGCCTTCCTGTCTGCGCTGACTTGCAATGCGAGGCAAGTTCGCCAGCGCATGTTGCAACGTCTTCTCTTGTAATAAAAAAGATAATTTTAGATTAGCCAGAACTGTGGTCTTTTTTTTTCCTCCTTCTACTTCTCTTTTCCTTCCTGCTCAATGTCCTCACCATGCTGACCCCAGTATTTCGTGCACGTGTTTTGCTCAGCAGCAACCTTCTCTGTGACAGAGACTATAAAAGCTTCTGAGAGGCCAGCTACCTCTACAAATAATAAGAATTGGCAGGATTAACCTGTAACCCGAGGCAACAAAAATACAGATTCCACTAGCCAGATGGCAGAGTTCAAAGATCCACTCACTTCCTGGCGGAGGTTGCACAAGTTAATTTTTATCCTTGTTAAAAAGAAATAAGAAGTGAAAACATAGCAATAAAATGTGTGCTGCTTGCTATCTCTGGTTTTAATCACATTCATTTTATTCCTCCGTGTTTTGTTATTAGAGATGCTAGGAAAATACATTCTTTCTCTCTTCTGGAGATGTTTAAATCCTGCTTGGGTGTTTTTGTTATTTTGCTGGGGTGTTTCTATGATCAATTCAATTTAGTCTATTGGAAGCAGAGCACTATATAGGAGGAACTAATTAACATAGCAGGATGGCAATTCGTTTATTTTTTTAAATGAACAATTCAATTAGAGTTGCAGGGAAAAGAGATGGCACACTGGATTTGGAGGTTGCTTCCTTGCAGGAGAGCCTGGGGCTGGCAGTGCAATAGCAGCTGCCCAGTGAAAGCTGGGCAAGAGCCAGGCGTGCTTAGAGGGTTTGGGGCTGCCTGAGCCTTACCTCTCCAGTGAGCTCATGGAGGGACAGATCCCCAATGAAAACAAGGTGCAAAGCCAGAGCATGGGCTGCACAGTGGTGGGCAGGGATGGAGAGGAAAGGGATCCTCTGTGTGCTGAGAATAAGAAGTAGGGCAGGGAGGTTTTCCCTCCCAGCTGCAGAGCAGTTTGCTTGGCAGCAGAAAGTCATTTTACAGCGGGGGGACACTGAAGCGGGGAAGCGGGATGTGGTTTATCTAGGGAGTGGCACGAGCAGGACTAGCGCAGGGATGTCCCACTCTGCGCCCCGTGCCCCACGCCCCATGCTGGCAGGGCTGGCCAGCCAGCAGTTTTCACAAACGATAAATCCACTCCACCTCTTTACCTTTCCTAGTAGTGCACTCTGACAAAAGCAACATATGCGGGCAGTGTTGCAGCATGGGGAATGTACCGAACCCCTACCGAATCAGCCGTAGTAAATTTACTGGGTTTGTTAATCTGAGAGTAGCTTTTGGTTCTTCTTTTTCTGGACGTGACCATACGACTTTCTTCACAAGCTAAGTGGTAACTGTGAGAAGAAGTGTGAGATTTAGATATGTGCCTGTGTGCCTTGCTATCATGTGGCTGTCATGAACTGTACACAAAGGTAAATGGCACAGCTAGCAGATTGCAGAAGCAGGAGTGGAAGAATAAAGTTCACGGATTGTTTTTGTGATGGTTTGTCCTCCCTCACAGGCTGGGCCATTAATGAAAACAAGTTGAGCTGCTGGCAGGGTTTCAGAGCAGGCTGCAGGTACCCTTCAGGAGAGCAGTGCTGGGAGTTCCAGGCAGGGAGTTTATGATTAATTTTGCAGGCATTTATTGTGCAATGCAAGATGGCCACTGGCCAGCTCAGAAGTTAAGCCAGAAGATGACTGTCAAATGAAACTGTTACGTTTGGCAGATCTTCCCAAAGCTGCTGTGCAAAACAGGCATACTGAAGCTGATTTCTGGGTTTTCCAGGACCTCTGTATGGCATATGCCTGTACAGCAGTCTTCTTTGTTTTCCCCTTTTTGACAGAAGAATTAGGTTTGACTTGCAGGCTGCATGGATTTTAGGTCAGGATTTGTAAGACAGGCAGCCCTCTCTATGCCTTACATTTACCAGCAAATCTCTCCTGGTAATTCCTCCTTTAAGGAACTTACAAGGATCCAGCTGTACTTCACTTGGCTTTCTTAAAACAAAACCATGTTTTCTTTGAAAAGCCTTTTTAGCCCAGATGAAGGTGAGAAGGAGATGAAAAGGCTGGTAGTGTGAAATGAGCCCTGCCCGTGCAAACAGATTGTGATAGAAATTTCCCTCGTGTGGCTTACCCCAAGCTAAGGTCAGTCAGTTAGCTCTGTTTGGACACCATCTGGCATGAATACTTCAACGATAAAGCTTAATGTGTAACTGAGGGCTTTTTTTTCTTCGGTGTCAGCAGTTGGCAAGAAGATACTGTAAATAAGGCTCCCTGTGAGTAAATAGATATGTGTGGAGAGGGGAGGGGAGCACTGCAGTAAGCAGTTTTGAAATTCATGCCAGTGTTGCTTCAAGTGATAAGGTTATTTGAGTAACCTGCAAACCATACGGATGCACAGGTTTCAAAAACAGGAAAGCGTCTTGTTTAAAAACCTTCTGAGGCAACCTGCGGGCTTAGAAAAGAAACTGGCTTTGCGGTTAAGTGATTGTACTTCCTTATTGCTATCAGGACGGAGGCAGTGCAAGGCCTGACGGGATGGTGGTGCTGCGGGCAGCGAGCAGGGCAGCCGCGATGACCATTTTTGCACCCGGCCAAGGGGATTTCTGGAGGGATGAGAAATCTCAAAGTTTCCCTTTTCATTTCCTCTTTGGGCGAGTTGGGAGGGTTTTTTTCCTCACTCTCTTTTTCAATAATGTTGTAAGAAACAAGTAAATAATCCAGGCGGGCTGACATCCTCAGAGGACACTCTGTTTCTAAGTTCGCCCTGTCCCTGGCTCCCGGTGGATGTGCCTCTGTGGCGGGCCTTGGCAGCCTGGCTGGGGCTGTGCCGGACACCTGGCTTCTGGCACTGCTGGCCTGGCACCCAAACAGGAGCGCCTTTGGAAGAGCAGGGCACAATGCTTTTCTGAGGGATTTAAGTGTTGACATGCAGAATCTGCTGATGCTTTTGGAAAGCCTAATGGCTACATTTCTCCATAGATAAGCCAAAGCCACGTACTTTCTGTTTGACCTTTGTTTTGGGTTAAGAAAATCAGCCCATGAGATCTGAAGTTCAGTTTCCACAGGACAGAGAAATGCATACGCCTGGGCACACGTGACTGTCGATATGCACGTGCCTTGCTGAACACAGTGTGACCCCTGTTTGCATTGGCAGCACGCTCCTTGGGGATTTACGGAGCTGCTACCTAGAAAACACAAGCCTTCCCCACCTGAAATGACATAGCTGACACAGTTTCAGCACACTCTGTTGTTATTTATTAAACAGGAGTTAAAGTGCAAAGTTGGGATGCAGGCTTTGTCTTTCCAAGCATGTGTGGTTTCCAGTGGAGGTCATGTTCATTGCTGTTGTGTTTGGGTAGACCCATTCTTTGAGCACTTGGAGTCGGGCAGGGACCTGAGTGGGTCCCTTCCCAAAGGGATGGCTCTTCTTGTGGAAGCGGAGGGGATACTTCAGTCCCACTCTGGCTTCTCCTCTCTAACCGTCTTACATTCCAGGATGTCCACCTTGACTGGTCTCCTCACTGATGGCAGCTGCCATGCTGGCCAGAGTCGAGTTACAGCAGAGATGGCTTTGGCCCATCAGGTCCTATATTTTGATTGCTCACCAGCTGAAATGTCAATGGCTTCTCAAGTCAGCTTACAGCAAAGAAAATGCTTGAAAAATTTTAGAAAATTAATTTAACTAGACTCAGAGCAAAGTTTTTTTGGCTAGAAATTCAGTCTCCAGCCAACACGGCAGACTTTTGCCAACTCATTGCCTTAGTCGTAGAAGCCAGCAATGAAAAGAGAGAAAAAAAAAAAAGAAAGAAAAAATATCCCCTCCATTGCCCCTTAGATTTAATTGTGCTTTTATGTAAGCCTCATAAATCCTGCCCAGATCACGTCATCAAGCCACAGGGAAACTGAAACCTTGCCCAAGGCAGGAGCCAACAGGGCTGTTCAAGCTAGGAGGGTTACATTCAGGGACAAGTTTAACACACTGAGATCTTGTTTTGAATGGGAAGGCGCTTGTCTGTGTGTGTGTGACAGAGGCACCTGGGTGCAGGAGACAGTCCTGCCTTTTTCCTCTTCAGGTGTCAGAAAAGCTACAAGAGGAAGGGAGGCATGAATGGAGGCAAACCAGACATCCTCACTGCCACCTCCCGAGAGCCTTTCAATGCTCTTCCTCTTGCACTGCAGTGAGGGGGAGCAGGAAGGGAGGGACGGGGACTTGCACCAGAAGAGCCAGTCCAAGCACTTTATTTTTTCCTTTGGGCATCAGGCAGATGGAGAGAGGAGGATTAAAAAATAAAGAGGTCTAAACTGAACTCCTGGGGGTTTTCTTCTTCTCTCTTGTGGTGCTTTGTTACAATTTTTTTGCATGTAACTCCCAGCCAGGAAGAGAAAAAGAGCATTTCAGCTTGGAGGCAGAGCCTCCTTGCTGCTTCCAGTGTGGTGTCTCGTTGGTCGCGGGGCGAGTGATGCCCAGCTGGGAGATCAGCAGCACCTCCCTGGGGGAAACCAGGGCCTCCCCAGCCCCAGTGCGTCCAGCCAAAATGTCTCCATCAGTGTTTCATGGGAGGGGGTGTGTGTGAAAGGCCCTGCAAAGTTTTGGCAAGTGCATTTTTTGGCTTTTCACTGGTGGGGCTGAGAGCAGGGTTTGGAATGAAGCAGGGGCTGGCACTGCGCGGAGCCACAGGTCCTTGCCCATGAAAAAGGGGTGTCACGCTGTGCCCCACTATGCACCTCCCTTTGCCCTAAAGTGCTCCCACAGCCCCTCGTCTCTCCGGAAGCGATAAAGTTGACAGCAGCAGGCTTTGATGGGGGCTGAGCTATTGCCAGCAGTGTTTAGTCACCCGTGTATGGACTGCAGCAGAAGCTGAAAATGTTTGCTTATTTTTATTTGGCCTTTTTTTTCCCACCTCAAGCAGTAAAATATGTGTAAAAGCACAAGGGGATAAAGTTCCCTCCTGCCAAGCATCGAGCTGAGCCCCTCTCAGCTCTGCAAAGTCCCAGTGCCCTGACCTTTGCCTTCAGTCAGGCTTTCTTCAGACTCATCATTATTTTGGCTGCATTTGTGCTGCGGAGGAATGCAGGTGTTTCCTCTGTTCCCACCAGCGTGCCCATGGTCTGACTTCTAAAAGGCTGGGCAGGCTGCTCATGCGTGTCCTGTTGTGCTCAAGGAGGCATTTGAGGAAAATGTGGATGCAGTTCAGGCAAATGACCAGGGAAACAACACAATTGCATGCACTTGCATGTAAGTGTAATTTAGGCAGGCAACGTGCCGAGCTTACTTGAAAAGCTGGCCCATGTTTTTCCGTTTGTGGATTGTTTTTTTTAAGTTAAGAAAAGGCAAACAACTTGTTCCTCTATTTGATCTGTAATAACCTGAGCTGGTTCCCTTGGAAAGCTTATTTATTCTCCTTGGCTGCTGAAGTGGATGCTGAATTTTGAGCATCCTGAGAAGAGACGGTGTGCATATGGGGTTCTTTGTTGCCGAAGCTTTTGTTGGATGATTATGAGACTCATTTATATAGCTGTTTATGTATTAAAATTGTTGGGTTGCCTGGAGCTACGGATAAGCGCTCCTTGTTTGACATATTTCTAAATAAATATAGAGGCATATTATTAATGGATACAGCTTTAAAAGCAAACACCCAGAGATGCACTTACAATAAGGAGAGGAAAAAACAAGGTTACATCATGTTGCTAGAAGCCAATTGCTTTGTTTTCTAAAATGTGTCTCTGTAAGACACAGATGATTTTTTGACTCATTCAGTGTTTGAGCATCCAAAAAGTCTCATGGTTGTTCCAAAATTCTTTCAACAGCATCCCAAATGGCATTAACAGATGGTTACAGTATTTTACTGTCCAGCGTATCCTTTTTTCCCCGACGGACTCATGTTTGATAGGGAGGTTTTGAAAGGAATATTTCTGTATTTCTGGAGAACTGTGTCCCTGCTGAGGGAGGAATCAGCATTCTGGAGCTTTTCAAACCACATCATTTTGCAGTCTCAAGACGAGTGGCTGTCCCTGGGCTTGTCCACGCATGAGTACAAGTGTACCTATGAGTGAATGTCATGAATTGCCGGGAGAAGATGGAAGCCTATTGCTCCCACTGTCATGCTGCTAATCCTTTAGGTGCCTAGTTACGGCTGGCACAAGGAAACATCTCCTAAATGCATAGCTGGTTCCCTAAATGGCAATTACAAACTAGCTTGTGCATTCTTTGCCACCCCTGCTGCCACCCTTCCCTGGAAAGCAGCATTCTTGTTGCTGTGCTGTCTTCTCCTCCCCAGCCTGCTCAAGCTTAGAGCCAGAAGCTCCCACCTGGCTCTTGCTCATGGCCCTGCTGTTTGCTTCTCAGCTCCACCTGTTGTTTTGGACCTGAAGGGCACAGGTTCAAGCAGGGCAGTGGCTGAGAACAGGTTTTCCTGCCTCCACACGGGGAGCTGAACCAGGGGCTCAGAACTGCAGATCAGGTTAAGAGCTGGCAGCTGATGTCCCTCTGCTTTTGATGTAGAAAGATTGATGCTTTTGCTGCCGCTCACACCCTGAGCTGACAACCTGCAGTTTTGGATAGAGAAGCCACCATCAGCTGCCTCTTCCAGGGGCCAGCTACCACCTTGCTCAGACCTCCATGCTCAGTAAAATCCATGTGATGACTTTTGGGACATGGGATTGAAAAGTGCCCATCCATCTTCCTTGTGGAGCTGAAGCAATGCTCCCAGGGCTGTGGGTGTATCCTGCCTTGGCAAGTTCAATGGCTGCTTTCCTGCATGCACCTCAGTGACACTGTTGTGCCAGCAAAAGCCTGCAGCACGAACCTGGCTGTAGGTTTTGTGGGCACGGACTAGCTTTCCACCGCGTGCCTGCTGTGACCCTGAGCCCTCCCACAGCACTTGGGGACCAGAGCACAGCTGGGTGCAGGAATGCTAACGCTGGCCCAAGGGGGACATATGACTGAAAGAGACCCCATGAGACCCTTCCTGCTTCTCGCCAGCTTTGGTCTCAGTTATTACTGCTCACTCAATTGAAAAATAAATACACTGCTGGAAAACCATTGAAGGAGCGGCTTGGTTGGGTGAAGCAGCAAGAGCCCTCAGCATGAGCATGTGAGGGGCATGCTATCTATTTAAGCTGACTCCTTCCTGGGACACACAACCCCTCAGGCTGAGGGCTGGTGGCTCTCCATAGGGTGGAAGCAAGGCAGGCCTTGTTATTGCCTGCTTAACTGGCCCCTTCAAGTGGCTAGCCTCTTCCCTATGAGGTTGTTTTGTATAGTAGGTGGGTGAAGTGTTCTCTTCCTCAGCTGGCACTGCTCTTGCGGGCTAGGAGGGTTTTGGCTGGGGCACTCCTGTTTGTTTGCTCTAGGGAAGTACCGTGCACTCACCTACTGTGAGGAGGGTGCAGGCACAGCAGTTAGTGTGCCTCTGACCTCTGCAGTGGCCACTTTCAGAGCTGGTTGTTCACAAGGGCTCCTCAGGTTGCTGCTGTCTTCTGGATGTGTCACTTGGCATTGCTTAGACTGGTGCCACAAGCAGAGATGGTTCCCCAGCCTGATCCTTTGCAAATAGCCTCCCCAAGAGGCACAGTCTTGCAGCTGGGTGGCTGCAGGAGTCACTGATCCAGCCAGATGTGGGCATCCCCCTGCAAGCAGCCCTGGCAGTGGCATCTCTGCTTTGCTGGATGAAAGTTGCTGTCTCTGCTCCCGACACCCTTGAAGCAGTTACATGGTGTCCAAGCAGCAGCTTCTCCCTGCAGAGCTGGGGGTCCTGTGGGCCAGAGACCATGCACAGGGACAACCGTGCAGCCCATGGCAGAAAGGAAAGGAGGGAAGAGTGAAAGAAGACAAAAGGTTTAACAAAAAGTGCAGGCCAGTTACGGTGCTGGACGTGCCAGTGTTGCCCCAGATATTTACATCATTTCATTTGTCTGCGTTGTGGGGATGTGGTGAGATGCCAAAGCGGGTCTGGCCTGGGCATTCGTGGGCTGAACAGGAGGTCTGTGTGTGAGAGTCAGCCTCTGCTCAGATTCCAGAAATCTGCCAGACTGACAGGAGAGCACAGCACCTCCAGCAGCACTCTACCATCAGAATGAGAGCTCCCATGGCACCTCTAACCCAGCTCAGGGAAGCGTTATCACCAGTGTCCTGGCCAGGTTCTGGGGGCTTTTTCAGTCCACCACCTCCAACCCATTGATTCCCAACCCAGCCGTCTGTCAACCCATGGGATGACTCTCCCAAGGAATGGGAACAGAGCTGGATTTCATCTGCGTGCTGTTAAACATTAGCTGCATCCTTCTCAACAGGCAGCCGCTTCCTACCTTCTTCACTGCATACTTCGCCATGTGTGCTGGGGTGCTTATGGTGTGAGGCACTCACTCCTTATGTTCCTCAAACAGGCAAGCTAAATTGCACAGTATCAAGCTGAATACATTTAACTTTTGGTTAACTTGCAGACTTCCACTACATGAAGGAGCTTTGGGAAGTGATGGAGACAGAAGTGTTGGGAAATATGGAGAGAGAGTAAAAAGGCAGGCTGGGCTGATCAAACTCCAGCCAAAAATATCTCCAAAGCAGCAAACCAGAGGTGGATAAAGAATTGCCAGTGAGTCAGGGGGAAGGAATGGCAGCATTGTCTCTTGTTTAAGCAAAGAATCTGTAATGGAAGAAGATGAAGTGCCAGGGAACTAATATCCCTCTGCAGCAATTGTTTGATTCCTCCCTTCTCCTCCAAAAAAGCAAGTTGCTGCTGGCTAGCTAACAAGTAAAAAAAAAACAGTCCAAAACCTAATCTAGTCTCTTGTGCCAATAAGCGCATCTGTCGGTGTGTCAGTGTTGATCCTCCTTCAGTACATGCCACATGCTCGTTTCTGTATACAAGATGGGCTGGAAGGGCCATTAACTAGATTATAAATTCTAAGGCACAATTAAAAACCATGTTGCTTCTTTGCTTTAATCTTCTCTCCTTTAGCTTCCAGGCTTGTTTTCTCTCTGGCCTGACACAGTCCTAAGTTGTTTGGTGGTGGTAGGGTATCATTACACAACTGGGGCTGGTTTCTAAACTGTGTAACATCATGTATTACCTTGGCAGCAGCATGCAGGTCCATGAGGCTCTCCAAAAAAGGAGGAACCCCACCAGCTGGCAAAACAATAGCTGCATTTACCCCTTGTGGGGGAGAAGATTAGAGCATTGAAGCTGTGCAACCAAGGAGCAAAATGGTGACCTGTGAAATCCTTTTCTGTTCAGTTTACTTGCCAGAGTTACCCAGAAAAAAAAGGGAAAGGGAATGTGTGCTATATTTGTTCATAGCACAGCTATATGCCTGTAGACCTATGACAGCTGGAGGTACACAGGAAGGAGGGTGACTGAAAGGTTACTGAATATTAGTAGTGCTCAGCGAGGCAGGACTCATGCCGTAGCAACCCAGACAAGGGGCCCTGTGTCAGCACCCAGGATGGCTGCATCTCCCGCATTCCCACATGGACCATTTCTCCAGGAAAAGCAGCGATGCTGCAGATAATGCCATGGTGCGCACTCCTGCAAGAGGTGTCAAGCTCTTTCTTCTGTTGTCCCACAGCCTGTGCAGGGATGTGGACTCTCCCCATCCCACTGTGTGCAAGAGATATTTGGGAAGTCCCTGCCCTGCAGCTGCAAGGTAGAGAGGGCGGCTCTTGCCTGCCTGGCTGGTACCTGTGCCCCAAGGGCAAGGAGAGCCCAGGAGGAGCAGCACACTTTGGAACATTCCTGACATCCTAAGCAACATCTGATAACACAGGGTGGATTGCGGCCTGTTTTCTGAGACGAGGAATTGCTGCTTAATTGCTACTGCATTGTACAAATGCAGTGGGAATTTTACAGAGGACATAACATATTCTAAAATGACTTTTTATATTTCTTGGGTAAGTGTTTTCCTCATGCAGAACTGTGTTTATTACTATTTATTAATGGCCTCACTGGTCCTTGTGCTAGTTCTGAATCTTTATAGTTAATGTCATTATACAATTTTGAAGGCACAGACCAGATCCTGGCCTACCTGCATTAAAAACAGTAGTTTAGGGATTCAGTGTTTTTCAGGTTTGTGCACCAGGATATTTTTGCATTCTCTCCAGTCCTTACTGTACGGAAAAGCTCTCATCATTGCTGTCTATAGCATATAGCAGAAAAACACTTCCCTGCTGTAGAAAATTAAAGACATTATAATTGCCATGTTAATCCTTATGGGATTTTAGAAATGAATGCTGTAGTGTCCTAGTATTTCTATAGGGCCTTATTTGCTTTTTCTTTTTAAATACTGCAAAATTTTTCCATATGGTTATGTTTAGGATGCATTATGGAGGCCTTTCATCTTCCTCTGAAGCACAGGATGAAATATGGGTCACTGCTAGAATAAAGCAGTAAGGCTTTGTGATCCAGTAGTCTGCTGCATCTGATATGGCAAACCCTGTGCTACTAGGAGAGCTCATTGTCCTTTTGGGAACTAAATGGCTTGGCGGGGTTGCTTTAAAGCTGGAGCTACACCTATTTGATACTTTTTTGGATGAAAGAACAAGATCTTTCACTCTCCTTACTGTGGAGTGCCAGCCAGGTTTAAAATTAATATCAACTGACGCTGGAGAGGGAAGGAAATGAAAGAAACATTTCTTCCCCAGAAACAGCCCTGCTTTCCTGCCTTTTCCATAAGTGCAAAGACGTCTGTCAATTTTGGCACCAGAAAACATTTAAAATAAGAAGATTTTTAAATACCGGGAATTCTTCTGCGTCTTTAAATGTCGCCCAACGGGAATGCAGAGGCTGTAAAATGGACAAAAGAGAATTGAGCCAGTCAAACAGTTAATGTGCTTCTGCAGAGAGCACTTATTGCCACTCAACAAAACACCTGAAATATCCCATGTGTTTTTGGAAAAGGCTAGAACAAGTTGAGAGGCACAGCCTCTTGCATCCTGGAGCCTGAAAATTGAGGAGAAGCCTGGAGCTGAGGAACAGGGGTAGGGTTTCCCACTGTCCCAAATTCACTCCAGCTCCCCAGCAGATTCCAGGAGTCTGGGATAGCTGATGTGAGATGCCTGTGGTCTTTTTTTGCTAGAAATACCAGGTACCTATCCTAGTCACTGATTTGGAGCACAATAAACTGTGGTAAATCAGACTCTTGGCACTCAGAATACAGATGTTTGAAATGAGCAGAGGCTATCTCAAGAGATATTTTTCCAACCTTTAAAAAGGGGGAATAGCTACATTACAAGAGGGAAGGCTAAATCATGGGTTTTTTTTGTAAATGGCTTTGAAGCTTTGGAGAGGAAGCCATTATAGGACTACAAATTGCTCTTTATTTTTCATTTTATTTATTGCCTCATTTTCAAATAATGAAATTCTGAACGTACCTCCTTGCTAGCTGCTGAAAAATAAGGGAATGTGGGAGGATTCTTAATGACACTAATAAACCCAGCTGAACACTTTTCCAACTAATATTTTTTTATTGCAAAAATACTTTTTTATTAATACAAATGGTCTTTATAGGATTGCGTTCATTGCCATACCATTCTGTTCAGAAAAATATATGGACTGAATTATTTTGTTTGAAATGTTCCCTTTTTATCTGGTTGGAACGGAACGCTTCATTCCAGAATTTCATTTTGTAATGACTTTTTTTTTTGTTTGGACAGTCTAATTTATATTCCATAATAAAAATGTAAAGAATTAAAGTAATGTGATTTTAATGAAAGAGCAATGTATTAACATAGGATATAGTTTTATGTGGGTGGAAACTTCAGTTAGTGGAAAAAATGCAAATAGAGTGGTGGTCCACTCTTCAGCCTTGCTGCCCTTGTCTGCTAGGGAAGGGATTGAAAGCTTGCTGGAGTGACCAAAATAGCCTTCTTTGCTTTTTTCATTCAATTCTCCTTGGTCTTAACATCTTTCTTGGCTAAAAGGTAGCATGATTTCAGCTGCATGTTATTTTCTTCAGGCTGCAGCACACAGATTCTTCCCTCCTCTTGCCTGTGTGGAGATCATGGCCATGCATGACGGGGACATCATTCACCCTTTCACAGCCAGAAGTGGTGTGGGAGTGAAAATCCATCCCCTTAGCTCCCCCTTGCCATTGGCCTCCCTCTGCCCGGCTGTGCTGAGCTCGATGCTGCTCTGTATTTTAATCTTCTCATGCTCTTCAGTCTGGCGGGTGATGTGGGTGCCCACTGGCCATTTTCTTCCTGCCATCCCCTTTGTTAGTATGATGCTGGCCAGACAAATTAATTGCTGCACTTCTTAGGGGATTTTGCTTGCTGATGTGATGTTGCCACTGGGGGTTTGACTGGTCCCTGTCCTGTTGATAAAAGATGCTAACTGTGATGTGCAGTGAGTCCCATGAAGCACAAGGAATGCTCCTGCCTTATTTTGGAGAAGAGGGATGTGGAAACATCTGCCCTTGGCAAACACCAGGAGCAGAGCAGGGAAAGAGATGAGACAGGTGGGACCTAAATTCTAGAACTGACAAGTATTGGAGATGATATGATGCTCTGAGCAGTCAGAGCCCAGGCAGAGCTCCGTGCAGTGTGCACAATACGTCGTGTACTCACCGAACCACTGCTACCCTGTGCTCTTCCAGGAAAAACAGAGTATGTGAGTCTCCGCAAAATGTACACTCTGTTAGACATTGTCTGGAGTGGCTTTTCGGGGAGCAAGGGAGCTCTCTGTGCATTAGCTGGAACAACTCCTCCACTGAATGTGTGCTCAGCTCCCTTGCTCCTCCAGACCACTCCCTCTCATCTGGCTGTTAGTACTTCCAGCCTTCAAAACGTTCAAATAACTCAGTTTATCCTCATAGAACCTCTGTGGGAGGGATAGAGGGATGGGCAAATCCTTAGTTTACCAATTGGGAAGCTGAAAAATAATCCCTCATCCTTAATCTGCAGTGAGACTTTGGTGTGCCGGGCAGCGCTCAGACATTTACAGCTTTGTCAAGCCGTGTAGATACTGTGGGTTTGAACAAAACTTGCTTTTGGTTTCCCTCACAAAATGCATGCTTGGTATGACAGAGTCTGCTGCAAACTGTTTGTAAGAGATTTATTTCCCTGTTGAGACTGGTCAGTGAGAAGGAGGGATGTACGACATGCAGTCATGTCTATAGCAGTGTGTACATGGACGCAGCAATGTGTAACCCATCAGTGGTACTAGCCAGGGGTGCTCACACGTGTGCTAACCACATGCACATGTCACAGGGCATGAGGAGCCAATGGCACTGCTGCCTTGGGGCGCTCCAGGGTGCATCTGCTGCATCTAAGCTGCTGATTTGGTTTTCCTGGAATCAAATTAGAACCCCCAAAGGATGTTGCATGAAACTTGCAAACCAAAATCAGGCCTCTTTGTCTTGTGATGCTTGTTTTAATTTTACTGTGGGCTGTCAGGGAAATAATTTGTGATTAAAACTGAAAGATGCCTTGAAGCAGCTGCCAGGCTGGGGGAGTTGTCGGTGGGGGCTCCAACAGGGTTAGTTAAATCCAAGTCCTCGGTGCCTTGTTTTTCCCTGCTCAGATCCATGTGGATGATCTATTTGCAGATCTAATCAGGATTTGGACTTGCAAAGGGGTGAACGCTAGAGCAGTGCTCGGAGTCTGGGAGGACAAGGCAGCCTTTGTGTGACTTACCTTCATGCTGCTATGAGCTGCTGAAACCCTTTGTAAGAGAGGGGTGAGTCTGATTTAACAAATTAACCAAAGCTCACGGGTTTGTGATGAAAAGTCAGTACGACAGGTCTTTGTGAGCTGTGGATTTACAACATGTAAATTAGTTAGCGTGCTAATTGTGGCCGGTGTTACAGGTAGCAGGCTGTTAAAAAAAAACTCACAGGGTGATTTATGTGGGTTATTTCACACATACTTGTGTGAAACACGTTTATAGATCCTCTGCCTCCCTTCCCTGCAGCCTCAAGTGTAGGAGCAAGGAGCAGTGTTCAGCATAGGTTGGCCCACGCTTCCTCCCTGGGGTGCTGAGCTCCAGAAACCAGGAATCATTAAACTGGCGGAGGGAAAATGGCTTTTGGCTGTGCCTGAGCCCTCCCGTCAGTGTTGCCCCGCAATCTCTGTGCTGAATGGAAACGGTTTCCTCTCCCTCAGCCCTAAGCTCACAGACTGGGTTTCCTGCCTTCCTGTTAGTGCCTCCACCTACCCAGACAGCTCTGACACTTCAGGCTTACTGATCAGCTATTTTCTAACACAGCTCTTTTAGCAAAAGTTTATGCTGCGGCGTAACAGCTGACTAAGCAGCGAGCCTGCAAGTGAAAGAAATGAATGTAGGGCTTTTTTCGTTCGGCAGCCTGACAAGGCTACATCTCAAAATGTTGAGGCATTTCTCCACATGAGCAGCCTATGCAGTGGACAGGCTGGTGTTCAGCCCTGCTCTGGGAGCCACGAGACCAGCCCTGCTGGGGCACCTTGCATGATGAAAAGGTAGAGGGAGGTTTCAAATGCAGTAGCTAGAAGAGAACATGGGCAATTTGCATAGTGAAATAATGACGGAAAGACATGCTGAATATGCGACTCAGCATTCAAAACTGTTATAATATGCAAAAGCAGTTAATACATAGGAGAAATGTTGTGGAGAGAGACGCTGTGTACCAGAAGTATGAAAGTACAAAGTGATTTTCATGTCAGAGAGCCCATCATTTCAGAATGCCCCAGAATGGGGCATTCTGGGGTACCACGGTGGAGCTGGAACCAGCCAGCCAGCTCTGAACTGTATTTATTGCAATGTGTGTGGGTTTTTTTGTTTGTTTGGTTGGTTTTTTTTTCTCTATGCTGAATTCCTTCCAGGAATAGCCAGGGTAGTGCAGCCATTCAGAGCACATTTCCATGGTGCTTTCAGTTTTCATGCTCACTTTTACAAATTACTTCCAATATATCTCAATAAATGAACCAACTCTGTCTTCAGTTAGTGATGGATGTACCTTAAAACATTCAGAGCACTTGAAAAGTTCTGATATCTTTGGTCTGATCCTTAGCCAAACTATGTCTAGCCTTGTTGGAGTCTCTGTGTCATTCAGATGCTAGTGGCAAAAACCATGTGTAAACTCCCATTTTAGAACTGTTAATCTACTGTCATCTATCCCAAATGGGTCTTCAATCTTACCATGCAGGGCAGATGAGGAAGAAAACTGGGGCATGCTCTTTTGCAGATTTTATGAGCTAGGAAAGTTTATGTTGCTGTTATGGTGCCTGGTTTCTGCTGTGAATTTGTCTTATTAAGTGCCCCCTTGCTCTGTAGCTGGTATTTGAGGGCAAAGGAGTCAGGGCACCAGCAGGACATTAACACTTGCCCACTGATGAGACACACTCCTGGGCAGGGCCTGCTAATGCTGGGAGGGCACATTCCCTCCTCCTGCCTGGAGAAAAGTGAGAAAGATGAGAGGAATGGACAATTATTAACAGGGCGAACCAGTAAAGGTATTAAATGAGTTCACAAGGACTCAAGAAGGAAAACGGAGAAGATGGATGCTCAAGGGAGTATTGGTGATAAGAAAAGAGGAGGTGGATGGGATTTGTGGGGAATGAAGTCTGGTTCAATGGCAGGATGGAGCAAGATTAGAAAGTCCAGGGCTGGCCTGCATGCCTGAAGATGAAAGGTCCTGGAGGGAAAGGTGACTTCATCTGAGGGTGCTCCTTCAGGGAACCAGTCATGTCTTGTGCTTTGCCTTTTAAGAATAGCAGCAGCACATTTCTGTGTGTATCTGCTCCTGTCTCTGTGCTTACCAGAACACTGTTGGTGCTAAACAGCTAACCTGCAGAGCAAAAAGGTTGAAATATCCCTTGACATTGGGAAGAGGTGATGTTGTCTGTCATTCAGAAGGGACCTCAGGGGTGAAATTTTGCCTATGAAAAGTCTTGGGAAGGCAACTCTACAAAATAGAAACCTCTGTTCTTTACACTTGGTATCATGCACATAGCCAGGGGAAGGTTTGCCTTCAGAGCATAGGGAACTGAGAAGGATGCTCATTACCAGAGTTTCTACTGAATGGGTCAGTAAGGCCAATGATGTGATGGTGCCTTTCATGGCATGCCTGGAAACCACTGCTGAATGTAATGCAGCATTGACACTTCAGTGAATGGATTTCTCTGAATGCCATGCCAAGCAGATGAGAAGCCTTTGACAGCCAGTTTGGGTCAAGTGTGTCATCTGATCCTCGACCTATAGCTTGTGGGAGTGGAGTATGAAGGATGAAGTAATCAGAAAAGTGCAAAGGTCTTGTGTCCTTGGAGGGGAGAGGTGGAAGATGTGCAAGAGGAACAATATATTCAAAATAAATCAATAAATCAAAGATGCCAGCCCTGGGCAGATATGTTTCTGTGCCGATTCCAGTGCCTGTGCAGGAGCACAGCAGAACAAGGTTTGACTGGGTGCCTCTAGGCAGCTTTCACATAGGTTTGAAATGTACAGTCACCACTGGAGCACTGGAGGAGAATTGGCATGCAGTGCTGTGTGATTTTGCTCCCCTGACCTGGAGGACAAAAGCCTGCAGACTGAGAGGGATTTTTCAAAGTGGTGTGGCCAGCAAGCAGAAAAAAAGAAGGGGATCGTGGTGTTCCAGTGATGTGTTGTATGTAAATGCCTCTTTTCACTGTGTTCAGATTCCCTTTTCCCCAGGCTTTCTTCTGATTTCTTCACCTCAGCAGATGTGGGTCAGGCTCATCAGTATGCTCAACAGGGAGATCTCCACTACTGCATCTGGATGCCTTCAGTCAAATGTCACAGCCTTCCCACTCCAGTAAGGGGCATCACTGCTTCTACAAGCATGAGAAGATCCCAAACCCTAATGCCAACAATGACTTCTGGCTTTTCTCTTTCCCTCTTTGCATCTCCATGTTGATCCCAGGATTTGTGAGACATTAGAGAGGCTGGAAGTTCTTGTCTCTGCGGTTTGGGCAAGAGAAGGAATAGGACTCATCTGGCTCAGAAACTTGAGATATTGGTTACATGTTGATAGGCTCTCCAGCAGGACATGCTGACCACTGCATGTACCAAAACAACCTTGGATGCTTTTTCTGGCATGGCATTTCAGCTCTGTGCCTTAACATGTTTACATGGTAAGTGAGACAGGGGTAGCATTTTGAAAAATGAGAAAGTAGAGATACACAGAGACTGTTAGTGGGAGAGTTCATTTGGAGCACTGGAAAGTTAAACGAGGCAGTCTAGGAAGGGTGATTTAGGAGTGTAGGGGCAGCAAGATGTTGTGGCTATGGATAGATAAATGGAGCATCAATTTGGAGTGAATTGCAGTGTAACAGCTCTGTGCACACACCTATTATAGGATTTTAAAAGCTAGGCAAGTTTAACCCTTATACGTCAGAGCTAGACATGTCAGTGTTGTGGCTGGACTGGGTAGCTCTCACAGGTTGCAGTGTGTTTGTGGCTTTTTAAAGATGGGACAGTTTTAGATCTTGCCACAGATTGATCCACTTATGGCTCCTGGATCCTTGTGTGGGAACAGAAGAAATGAAGTAAGGAGCTGAGGAGAGTCTGGAGAGTGAACACCCAGAGATGGTCAAGTGGGAGCAGCAGGTGGGAGGCATCCATCTCTTCAGCTGACAGCCTGACACCCCACCTGAGCAGAGCTAGTCCTCATTGGAAAGGTGCTGGGAGCTGTCCTTTGTGGTGGGACTTCTGCCTCATTAGTGTTATGAAAAGATGCACAAGAGCAAAACCAAAACTATTTCCTAAACCATTTGGCTATCTTGAGGTGAAAAAATGTGCAGTGTGGGTCCTGCATCCACGCATTCCCACCCTGGGGGCCGTTGTCAGCCACTCCCTGACTCCTTCAGTGCTCCATGTGATCCACTCATCCTCTGCAAGCCTGCAGTGAGACCCTGGGATACCAACTGGAGAGAACTGAGCCATGCTCACTATGACAGCTCCTGGAGAGCAGGAGCTCTCGTTGGAGGAGACCAGAATGGTCAGCTGCTGACCCAGGAGAACATGCAGGTGGAAGATAGTTTCTATGAGCTTTTGTTGGGCCAAATTTATATTGTCAAATGACTTGGCAGTCAACAGATCTGATCCAATTGAAGCTCTCTCCTGTGGGCAGCTGCTAATCTGGGACTCAAGCTCACAGGACCTCCAGCAGCCTGGAGATTCACCACCTCTCTAGTCATGCCCTGCAGCCCAGCTTCCCTCTGGAGGAGGTTGCCTGAGCTGTTGGCAAGGGAGGAAGCTTTTCAATTTAATTTGAAGTTTCAGTTGTTGTCGGGAACACTGCAGGAGCAAGGGAGTTGTGGTGGGATTAACTGTTTCTGTTTCTTGCTGTTAATACCAGCAAAATTTTAATCTTCATGGCTGTAAAGATGCCTGGAGCAGAGGTTGGTCCCCGTTGGGGTTAATGGCAATCTATTTTTTTTCATACCAAAAGGAACAAATGGTCTTTCCAGCAAGCGACCTTCACTTCTGTTGCCATGATCTGTCCTCCTCCTAGGAAAGCACTTGCTTTGGAAAGACTTGGCAGCCCTGTGGAGTGTCAAGGGCTGCTCACAAAAAAGACACATGCACACGTACACAGAAAAAAACCAACCCAAAGTAAAAATCAGCTGCTGGAAGTAAGAACTAGGGTAATATGGAGATGAAAGCATTTATGCATAGCAGAGGTGGAGAATATTGGCTCTGCAGAGTGGGTGGAAGTGTCCTCATGAATGAGCGGCGTGATGCGGAGCTGCCTTGAATAACAAAGAGGGAAGGAGGGCGTTAGGATTTAATAGTACAGACTTTGGAAAAAATGAGAAGCTGAGAAGAGAAGGAAATCATGGCTAATTTAAAACTGCCTTGGAGAAGCAGGTGGGAGGAAGACCTTGAACATTTGCTACACTGTGATTTGAAAGTAAGGAAATGGAAAAACAAGGGTTGGAAGGCAGAGCAAGGGAGGGCTTGTCTCCTGCTCGCTCTTTAAAATGAACAATACTGACTCTTTTAGAGAGCATTAGGGATTTTTTTTTGAGAAAATGCAGAACTCCTGGAGTGAGCTATCCTAAGCGGGGGGAGCTGAGGAAAGAGGATGAAGCCAGCACCTCCCAGAAAAATGATGATATGATGAGTCAGAGACAGTTTAGGTTGCTCTGAAATATTTACTCTTCATCTGCCTGTATCCTCAAAGCCCACATCAGGAAACAAAGGCAACCCTTCTTTGACAGGTTAGAGTTATGCTATCAGGTGGTATGCTGAGGGGATAAATAACAGCAGCTAGAGGAGCTTTGTCAGATCTTCCTGCTATTACTTGCTTTGGACCAAATTCTTATTGACTCAGTTGGGTGTGCGCTGGGGCGACCAAGTGTGGAGCTTGGACACCTCTCCCCAGTGTGCCTGCATTTATTTTTTTTCATGCTTAACTGGACAGAGGTGACAACTTCATTATGCAAGGCGCATGTGACAGCGGCACTGTGCCCCCTCTTGAAGAGTTGCCCAGGTCTGTATCTCACATTTTATACAAAGTGAGTGTCAGCTATCCAGAAAAAACAGGCACAAGCAGCCAATACAATCAGTTGCAATATATTCTGCTCTTCTCAAAAAAACCTGAACATCTTTCCAAAATAATCAGAGCTGTTAAATAACACTTATTCTTTGCAGAGGAAGTATGGTACGATGGGACTACCAGCACATGCCAAGGAAAACACTTGATCTTGCTTGGCCTGTAACAATGGACCAAAGTAAAGGAAACTGGAAGCTGTGGTGCCTATGGGCGGTGCTGGAGGGAATGGGGGGAAGCTGGGCTCGGTGGCAGTCCCAGGGGAGGACGGGCATGTGGTGGTTGTGCTGCACATCCGGGGCGCTCGCTGGCTCGCTCTCCCCCAAGTGGTGTCTCGAAGTGGCCAAGCCCGGTTCTGGTCATGCAAGCAGAGCACTGTCACCACGCAGCAGATTTATGGTGATCAGTCAAATCACAGTGGTTTCACTGAGGGAAGAATTTAGAGTTTATTTGCAAGAGTAAATACATCTCTTCTTGTTTATTTATTTCCCCTCCGCTATACCAAATGTTACCTGCTTGTTTTTGACAAATAGTCAGTATTTCTGAAACACTGTTCATGAGCCCAACACCAGCACCAAATAAAGATGTAGCACTATGTATATAAAGGCTGTAAAGCTTGGAGTATGATGATGAACTGAAGAAATCCTTTAAGGACTGTATCTAATCAATCCCATGTTCTGCCTCTATCTTTCTCATGCATTATTAATAAACCTGTTTCTAACCAGGCTATCCCTGTCCCAGTTAGTCACATCCCACTCTCACAGGTATGTAGCTCTTCAGACATCTATCTTCAGATGCTGCCTTGATAGTACTAGTATTTAGCAGCCCAGACTAGATGCTGACTTGGCGCAGGGTGGGAAAGCAGGGAGGCAAGCAGCCTGCTTGTCACAGTCTGCTGGACGGAGGGTGCTGGTCATGCAGGGTGAGATTATATTCTCTGCTGCAGACAAAGTAGCATCATGGCACTTGTGCAGAGACCTGTCACAAATATATCACATCATACGTCATGCAGAGAGCCATTACATGAAAAACACGCCACTTACGTGCATAGATAGCGGTTTAAAAAAAGAGTAGTATTTGGCCTATACACTTTATATTGGCTACGTATGCCTGGTGATGGGAGGAGAAGGCTTCAATTGTATCAGAAATTTTGTATGTGGAAAGCAGTTTAATGAAGCTCTCTAAGCTCACTGTCATTTTCTTGGACTTTTTGTGGAGCAGGAGGTGAAAAATATAGATTTGTTTAGTGTTGCTGGATCTGTTCGGATACAAGACATCTTTGCTATGTCCTCCCATCCTCACACAAGAAGACATTTTAGCTTCTTTTCTCTGCCTCTGCACATGGAACTCATATTTCCCTCCTATAGATCTGTTTGCAAAGGTATTTATCCTTGATCTTCAGGTGCCATCAGTTATCCTCAGTCTCTAGTATTGCTGCTCTTGTTTATGGCTGTGCATGAGGCATATTCCAGCCAGCCCCTCATGTAGTGTGCGGCTGCTGCAGCAGGGCTCCTTGGGCTCCTGTATCCCACCAGCTGCTCTCCTGGACTGTGTGAGATCCTCACGTGATGGCCTCCATGCAAGCAGGATGTATCATGGTGCTTAGCTGGAAAGGGGAACACTTGTAGGAACTGATATAAGAATGAGATTTTCTCATCCTGGGATTGCCCCTGCTTGCAGAGAGCAGGGCAAGGAAGTGGCACCAGGAGGACCAGCATCGTGCCAGGGCACAGCTTCTTGTGTCCCAGACCTGCTGCATGGGGCAAGTCTCTGGTGCCCTTGAGGCAGTAGCAGAATGGATGGAATGGCTGAAACACCAACCACTGACAGTCTTATTTTGGTCAATGTCCCACTGAAGTCAATGGGATATTGCTCCAGGAAAAACTGGATAAGGAACTGGGGATTTGGCAGTGAGAGAGGTTCTGTCTTCTCACTGTTTATTCTCCAAGTGGAGCCCTAACCGCTGTTTGTGACTTCATGATCATTTCCAGAGCTTGAGCTAATGATGTCATACCCGAGGGATTCTGGCTTCAGGTGGGAAATTAACAGCAGGAGCAGATGAACTCTTTAATAAACAAGGTTCCTGTTTTCATGCAAATGTCTCTAGAAATAAGGAATGAGGGGAGTGAGAAATACAGGAATTTATGGTATAGAAGCAACGCTGTTTGGAAACAGACTTTTTATGAGTTTTCCAAGAGGCGCCAGCTGCTCTTTAGTGTTTTCATTTAAGAGTTTTATGTATGAAAGCACTAGCTTGTGTAAACAGCAAGGCTGAGAAAGTTGCAGGGAATGTTGTTAATGGTGAACCTAACAGGCTGGGGATTTGGCTCTGAAAAGATGGTGAGTACTGATGTTTATTCAGAGCGGAGGTCTTTAATAGAGCTGGATGACGCCTCTGACATTCCTGTTGTTTTCTGAGCTCTCCTGCCTATGCCCCTCACTCTTGTGACCACCCTCAAAGCCTCCCATGTTCCTCCTGAGACCTGGGAGAAGGTGGCACAAGTGCATGTGAAACCCTTCAGCCGGGGAAGCTCCATCTCCACAGTGATACAGCTTCTTGTCTCATAGGGAGGCTGGACCTCTTACTGCCCCAAGGAGCAAGCCTCAGCTTGGGAAATGGCCATGCCACCCCCCTACCCTGACCCTAGCTGTGGAGGCAAGGCTGGGCAGGGTGCTTCCGTGGCGGTGTGGCAGAAATGCATGCCAGACCTCCCATTGCCTTCTACACCACGTGCCCTGGTACTCCCTGCCCTCACCAACAGCCATCACTGATCTACATCTAGTAATCTGCTATTTTGGGGAGTGCCTATTGTGCACTCCAATTAACATAATTGCTTTATTTTGCTGGAGAGAGTTCTGGAGCCTGTGCCACAAATAGATTTGTGCGCGTTCTTCTGGTGGGCTCCCTTTGTTTGGCAATTAGCTCTCCAAGGGTGAAATGCATGGTACCATATTAGAAAAAATAAATGAAGTCCCTTCAGCAAGGCCAGCAGGCATGAAGTAGGCAGTTGCACACCCAACACTTCCCAAGGAGGACCTGAGTAATGATCCTTCATGCTTGCTGCTCTCCATCTTGCTCTCATGTTTTTCTGTAGCAGCTTTCTGTTTGCTCATCTAGAGGAATACTCTGCATCTAGCCTGCCTGTTTTTGAAAAGGTGACTGCTGATGACAGCAAAGATAACAAGCTGGTGTTGGGTTTTTTTTTCTTCATGAGAACGCCTCCGGTTCTATTAATAAAATCCTGAATCTGACTCGTCCTTCTGAGAACTCCTGGCCCCTCTTCACCCATTCAAATCTGTATTTTTAAGCTGCTGTAGGTGGATTGTTGACAATGGTTGTTATGCAAACTCTGAGTGCTGGCTCTGGGAGCTTCTTGGAAACCTGCAATGAGTAATCTTTATGTTTCTGACAGGTCTACGAGGAGGGAGGGGGGTGCAGTTTTGCTTAAGATAGGTCGACAAAATAAGTGTCAATTCATGACAAACCAACTGCCAAAAATACATCAAACACTGGAAACAATTAGCAAATGCTATGACAGAACGTATCTGAGGCTGGAGAGTGCACCAAGGGCAGAGCCCCCCCCTAGTAAACTGATATTTTAACCAGTTTTTTCTTATTTGTGTCAGGGAAATTTATCATGTCCTTTGTCCTCTGGTGTTACTTGTAGGTTTGGTAGGGTTTTTAAAATTTATAGGTAGTGGCTGTAGTTGGAGTTAAGATAGGTATGTTTATTTCTACAACTTGTTGTGTTAAGTATGCACTGATCACATGTGACCTGACTAATAATGTGAGGTCATAGAGGTATGAGATGGCCATCAAAATTTGAGGAACTCTAATTAGTACTAATCTGGACTGCAGAGGCTTCTGAAGTGGAAGCTGAAGCAGCAGTCATGTGGTCCAGTCGTCTGTCAGTAGGCTGATACTTCTGGAAAAGTATTCTCTGAAGAAAAGATTTCCTGAGCAGAGAATCGGCTGCTGATAGCTCCTTTTGTACCTGCTTCACACTGGAAGTCCAATGTGCAAGCCTTCAGATGCTGAGCTGAGCAAAATGGGGAGAGAAGGGCTTCCTGGGGAAGGGGACTTGCAGCAACATGAGTATCCTTCTTGTGCTGCAGTGCATGTAGGTGGATTGCCATGTGGTGCAGTTTGCTCCTTGACCCAAAGCCATGACATCCTACACTGGCTGGAATTAGGAAGTTTGTCTTTGCAGTACCCATTTCCTGAGTGCAATGAGCAGCTCCTGTGGCTGCAGAGTGTGCTGGCAGCAGATGGGATAGAGAAGCCAGTGTGTAGCCCTGTGATGGTGCTTGGGCTTGGGGTTGCTCCTGCCTCTGACACCCAGGGCAAGTCACCTAGAAGTCTGTAACGGTATCAACCAAGGTGACACAGGCTCATCGCAGTTGACTTTCCAAGGTGCCAAGCTTCTCTTAATGATAGCTCGCACAGCTATCCCACTCCCAGCCCTCCCCAAAGCAGACCTGAGTTTAGCAGAGATCTTAAGGTGTCTATCTGTAGCATAACTGTAAGGATTTCACCCTAGGGTCAGCAGCCTCTGAAAGGCACAGTGCCAGGTGCCATATATTACCTTATATTGCTCCTTTCTATAAAGCACCCTGTGTTATTGTCAGCTGTCACACCCAAGTACCCGTAACATGCCACATCTTTACATCACGCTGGTAGTCACAAGGAGGCAATACCCAGGAGGCCACCAGCTGGAAAGCCCCATCTCTCTGCACAAGCATTGCTTATGACTACACCATAGCTCAGATCTTCAGAAGGCAATCCACTCTGTGAATTGGTGTTATCTAATGCTGAGAGTCCCCACGCTCCTATCAGTCTGCTAGTTTCATCACTCCCCTCTCAAGTGAGTCAACAGCCATCTGTGCATGCTGAAAAATCAAATAATGTCTGCTTTAAGAGGGCTTTTTGTCATTTCAAATGAATGCCTCTGCATTACCCTATGTGGTACATAGTGATGTCCAAGATGAAATCAGGAGGAAAGAGTATGATTTGAAGCCACCCACAGCAGCCTGGTATCACCTTTCCATCTCAGCTGCACTTCAGCAAGCCAGCTGAAATGAGGCAGTTTTCTCTGTGCTTGGTGCCAAACACTATTCTCACTGAAGCAGAGGGAAGTTTTGTTTTTCCCTAAATAGGAATGATTTGGCCTTTGGTGGTGCTCAGCTGGAAAGAGTCCAGCACTTTTCTGATCTTGTCAGAGTAGCTGAGATGGTCATAAATCAGAAGGGCTGCTCCAGAAATATTTTCCCTGAGTTTGATTCTCCATCCCACTATGCTGGTATAACGAAAAGAAAAATTGGGCCCACCACTGGTTTAATTTTACAGATAACTGCTCTCTTTCCAGGCAGTCTTTGTCATTAAGCTTTCTCACAGTCTGTCTTTTTTTTTTTGGATGGGAATTGGTTTCATAGGGCCGTTCGGGGTTTTTTTTCCCTCCTCTCCCCTTCCATATGGGGAAGAATAAAGTGAAGAAACAACATTTTCAGAGAAGAAAGACTTGGAAAGAGTTGCTGTTTTCTGGGAGTCTGCTACAGCTGTTAATTTGTGGAAAACCTCAGTGGAAAGTAAGCAATATGGCAGCATCGCTTTACATGAGAATTCAGCAATGGCCTTGTTCCAAACTGTGGCTGATTTAGGTTCTTGGCTTGCACAGCCAAAGCTTCATGTAGTGTCGTGCTTTTTTTTATAGATAATGTTGATGCAGCTGTGGAAGGCTCTAATATTCTTTTTTTAAAAAAAACGTGGAATTGTCGTCATTCAGTCAAGCTTAAGCATTGTGGAGCTGTGATGTTGTTTGTCTTTGCTTGTTAGATGTTGGCGGGTGAGCCTGAGACAGGCTGAGATGTTGTTTGAGAAAGCAGAAAAGTCTCCCTCCCTTTTGCCTTGCCTCCTTCACAGAGATGCACACAGACCCAAAATCCCATCCAAAAGGGCAGTTATGCCGAGAAAATTTGGAGCTGAGTTTAAACATTGTGGGCTGGACCCCTTCTGCCTCTCCAGAGCATTCACGCTCTGCTCTTCTTGTAGACTTTGTTCCTTTCCAGCATTTGTCATGCATAGTTGGTGACATATCAAGATTTTGAGTACTGTACTGAGTGCAGTAACCTCTTTTTCTTGGATGGACATTTTGTTTGTGGAGGATACAGCATGGTGCTCAGTTCTGAAATGAACGTTGAGGAAAATCTCAGCTATGTGACATCTATTAGATCAGAGATTAGTTTTCCAGTAGAAATGTCCAATTATTCAAACCTCTCCAGTAGACGAAAGAGCTTTTGACAATCTGTTTTGCTGAAAAACCCTGCAATTCATTTGGCATGGATTATATGACCTATTAGAGATCAGACAAGAGGAAAAATGTTTCTAATTAATGTCAGCCCAGCTGTTAACTTGGGGAGTATCTGTGAGTGATAACAGAAGGCAACTCCTTCAGATATTTCTGTGATTACAGTTCATGTGTATATTGCAACCTAGACCTGTAGCCTTCTGCATAGAGCTGGCACAAGTTTCCCATTCCCAGGTAAAGCATTAGGGTGCACTGGACCAGCTGCTGCTTCGTGACTCTGCCCCCTTTTCCAAGGCAGGCTTTTATGAATGGGTAAGCCCCATTTTTTTCCTAGTGCAACCTTGTCACATAATGACACTCACCTCCTTATCTCTGGGCCATATGACTGACTTTGATTGCATCTTCTTCAACTTGGCTATGCATCTTGTTTCTTTCCCCCAGGGTGAATTAGGGCAGAGTCCTTGAAGCCTTAGAGTCTCCTGCAGCATCTGGAAAGAAAAGGAGAACCAACCAGAGATGGGCTAGAAAGAGGGAGACAAAGAAAGATGAAAGAATTTGGAGGTGGGAAGTATTCACTCTTGGAATGAAGCTTCCTCCTGCCTGGCCTAAGGCAGAGCAATTTACCCTTTTCTCTAACATGAAGAATAGCCCAGCCCCTGCTCTTAGGAGTAAACATTTCAAAGGTACTTGAGAGGCCCTTTATTTATAGTTTTATAAGCTACTTGGTCTCCTTTGAGTCTCAGGTTATATCCCCATTGCCAATATCAGAGCTAGCTTGAAGAGAGCTAGCGTCTTGTGGAGATACCTGAGCTAGGCTGAAGAAGTTTAGGTGCTAGTAGTAGTTCACCCACAGCAGTGCATTTGTCAGAGTATTATACCTGTCTGCTGCCATACCTTATCCTGTGCCAAGTCCTGTTTAAAGCTGTTTCTAGCTCACACTCAGGACTGTCTGGGCAGCAAATGCTTTCACTGCAATCCTGGCTTCTCTGCAGCTACCCACTGAGGCTCAAGGACCTAAATACCAGAGTCAGGATAGAACATGGGGGTTGGGAGCTGGAGCCGCATCAGTGCTTTTGAAAACTTTGTAGGGCTGAACCCACACTCACTATTAGCACTGTTAAATGCTTTCCTGTTTTTCTCTGTCCCCTTGAACTCACACTGCAGCCCTAACCGACTATCATGTTTTGATTTTAATGACAGAGCAAAGGTGCCAAAATATTTCAGTAGCTCCCTGAGGAACATCTGCAACTTCTTTAGCTAGTATTTTCACAGCTGGTCATAACTTTATTGTATTTTTGAATGCTAATAGTAGCAAATCTGGGATCCTGAAGGAGAACAATGGCTGATTTCCCTTGTGTCAGGATTTAGAAGTTACAAAAAGCTACTCAATGCCTTTGAATAAATGCCCAGGAACAGAGATAAGGGGAATTTTGTCAATTTAAAGACAAAGTTGCTGAGCTCCAGACAGAGTTTAAACTAGCCTTCAGACTTAGGTTGAAGTTTGTGTTTGGAGTTATCAGGATCAAAACTTATAGACAACTCAAATGCTAGAGATGCTGCTGCTGAGATTCATGCTTCCATGTGGCAGGACAGCCATCCGATCACTGCAACCAGGGCAGTTTCTGTTGTCTGTGATGAAAATGGGAAGAGCAAAATCTTGGACCTCTAATCTGACACCAGGGCCTAGGAACAGGAATTAGGACTGGGAATTTGAACTTCCACCCAGCAAAAATGCTGCAGACCTTTAATTGCAGCTTGGATTTATTATGTGCTAGCTATGCTTAGTTGGTCTAACAATGAAAATAAGCTGAAGACATTTAATCACTGTATCAACATATCACTCATAATCTTGGTGCTGCACCTCTTCCCTTCCTATACTGAGCTAGCAAAGTATGTAAAAACCAAAAGCATGTTGCAAATCTTCTAGTTTTATTTAACCACTAACAATTCTATTAAAACTAAAGAAGTTTTAGACTGAGCTCTTTAGCAAAATGTTTTTTCTGCTACAGTAAAACAGTCTTTGACTTCTACTGGTGTGGAGTCTGAACCTTATCTCACACTCAGAGCTGCAGCACCAGGTACCATCTCTGAACATGGCTCCCAGCCAAGCATGACAGCTGCACCCTGACCCAGGTGGCAGCTAACAGGCTGCACCCTGTTTCTCCAAGGCAAAATGCTGGAGGGAGGCAGGTCAACCACGGTTTGAACAAACAGACGAATGGCACTTGCAAGCTGAGAAGCAGAGAAATGGTTCAGTCTGCATGTTTCCTCAGGATGTCCCATCACACCAGTTGTGTTTTCTTCTGGTCACACAGGCAGGCTGTAGACCAGCACAGGCTATATCTGCTCTTGGAGAAGTCCTTGATGGTCTGCCTTCTCAGGGAGCTGGAGCTGCCAGGTGGAGGATATGGGTAGTGAAGGATGATGTGATGTGCCACTTCCTGAAGGCAGAATACACTGTTTCCCAAAGACATCCCTTCCCAAATGCTGTATCTGTAGCTAGACCCATGCCAGCATGCTCAAGCACTGATTAGATCTGTGAGATTTCCCACAGCTCAGGGTGAATGGGGAGGTGGGGTAGGATTTGGCGTTCCTGTTGGGGCTCATTCCCAATACAGGCATGTGTCTCTGGTGGGCTGTTACAGTGCTGCCCTGGGGGCAGAAGGCCCAGTACCCCTCTAACTTGCACTGGGACCATAAGCCTTTAATTCCCTCAGATGCAGCGGGGTTTCTTTTGATGTACCTCTAAGTGGGAGGTAATGTGGCTTGTCACTTTTTTCATATTCTCATGGACTTGGCAAGTCAAACTCAGTGGGAGCTTTGCCGTTAATTTCAACTCAAGCAGACACATTGCTAAGTGCGATGAAATCCACAGAAATCTTTAAAACTCCCCAGATTACCTTCATTGCTGCAGTTAATTTTTAGTCCATGACTTCTCCACGAAACCAGATACAACTAAAACATGCAATTCAAGAAGGCTTAGTGCCTTGACCTAAGTGCTAAGGTATTGCATGAACTGCCTGCCAGATACCACAGCCCCTGCTGTTGCAGACAGGTAATTAGGTCACCACTTGTGAACTTTTGACACACACGCAGACTTACAGCCTGATAGCATGGGTGCCCTCAAGCAAGTAAAGGCAATTCACATATCATCATGAATCAAACGAGTACTGAACTCCAAACAGTCATTTAGAATTAGATGGCTTCAGCCCTCTGTATTTTAATCCTATGTGAAGGCACAGAGTTTGTCTATGCGGATGCCTTGCTGGAGATGCTCAAAGGAGCTGAGGGAACTTCTGTGCTGGTGCAGTACCATGCAGGGACACTCACCTGGCTCTTGTGCAGATGTGTGTGTAGTGCCTTCTTTGGGACCCTGTGCCCTGGTGAATGGTGTGCTTTAGCACTTGAACACCATGGCAGGAGGTGTGTGTATTTCTGTGCCACAGCAAGCCCCCAGAAGCAATGCTGGACTGTGATGGAGGAGCATGGCTAAGGACTGAGCCTGGTGGTGCCGTGGTTTCAGGTGTGTAGGAGATGGGAGGTGTCCCCAAAATGTCTCCTATCCTCTTTTTTTAGTGGAAAATGCAGGGTCTCATCAACGTACCTCCCTCTCTCCTTGTATATTCTGCATATTTTTTCTTCATACTCCATCTCAAAACACTTTCCCATCGGCTCATGCTGTTATGTCACTCTCCAGTGGGTGAACTCAGTATGACCAGGAAACGCTGAAGGAAAATGAGATGCAGATGTGGCAACTGCATTAAAATTCCCCTTCAACGCAGTTGCTGTTGGAGAGCTTGGACTGTTACTTTGACTTTTCTCCTCTGTGCACTCTTACATCAAAGTGTCAATCTTATCTGCCTTTCAGTTCAGCCCATTTGCTCCTATGGAACAGCTTGTTCAATGTGCTTGCATCCTCCTTGGTCAGCCTCCATGGGGATGACTCAGTCTGTAATCCAGCACATCTGGTAGGGACCACAGGGGACACTGGAACCTAAGAGGGGCTTGGATCTGCCATTCAGTTATGTCATGTCTGAGTAGTGCTTGCTTGTGTATTTTCAGAAAACCTAGATAAAAGAATATGAGAAGAGTAAAAAAGGGTTTTCTCCATAAATTAATAGTGACCTCAAAGCTTCCGTGGTGGAAGAACTGCTATGTGATGCAATGCCAGTAAAATAGAAGCAACTGTAACTTCACAGGAAAAGCAGTGATAGTCTGATTAATTGCTATGTTTTCTGACGTTTCAGTAAAAATGGCTGCTGATTATTTCTGAAACTTATGATGGCTGTCTTAGTGCATAACCCCTTCTTAACATCAATTTGGCAAACAGAAAAGGAAATATATCATACAATATTCCGCTTGTAGGGCCAAGTTCTGTCATCTATCTGCTTGCAAAGCCTCTGCGGACTGCCTTGGGATTTCTCCTTGCAGAATGATGGCAGGACATGATCCAGACCCAATATAAATGTAACATATGAACCAGTATATCTTCAGATGGAGAAAACGTGTGTGGAATTTCCCTGAGCTATCATGTGCATGCTTTATAGGCAACTGCATCCACAATTATTGGAAAGAAGCACAGACGTCTGTGGTTAGACATCAATGACTACTGTGGGAGGGAAAAGAGGGAAACTGGAAGGCTTAGAATTTGTGCTTGATTGGTTTACTGAGAAATGCAAGGCGAGAGAAATGAAAACAGTTTAGGATAGAACTGTTAGAAGGGGAAATTGGCATTGCTGGCAACACTGATGAAATATAATGTCCTTGCCAGAAGAGTATAAATAATGGGTTTCCTGATAGAAAATGTTGATGAAGCCAGTAGGGGAGAGAGTCTAAGGAAAATGTATGCATGTGGAAACTGAGTTTTATTTTGGTGGTGACTGAAAATAACCACAAGGCCTGGAGCTTGTAAACCTGGGAATCCTGAAATTAATAATTTTCAGACTTAACTGTTGGAGAGTGACAGCCCCATGAGGACCATTTGCTTTTTAGGTCTTGCATATCCTTGCCTATTTTAAGTCCTCAGACTCACTGCTGGCCATATAGCATCTTATGAAGCCATAGTTAGCTGAGATAGCAGCCTTCATTTAAACAGCAGTCTTGGAGGCTGCAGGAACTGCTGGTGGCCATGGGATGCTTGATTACTGTCTCTACTTTGGCTAGGTTTTACAATACACACATCTCTGTACTACCTGATTGATGCCTGCCTTAGGTGTGTTATATACCACCACTACCTGTCCTATGCTGTTTTTTTCTAGTCTTCTCTCTACAGGGAGGAATGTGTACCATATAGGACTATGTTTCAGTGGAGTTTCTTGCTAAGCCTACACCATGGGCACACTGAAGCTCTGTCAGTCTCTTGCCCAGAGTAAGGCTAGCTTCACAGGGGTATCAGGTTTTTCAGGGCCTTGTTCAGGCACATTCTGCATATCTCCAAGGATGGAGATTTCACAACTTCCCTGGGCTGTAGGCCTGCTTCATCAAGTAGGATGATCCTTCTTTATAACTTTAAATGATTGGTGCTGATCCAGCTTTCAGGCCTTTACAACAGAGGATGCTATTCACTGCCTCGGGGGAAGGTTTGGGCTGCTTGAGTGGAAGCAGATGAAGGAAGATTTTCTTGGCCTGACAGCAAACCTCAGTATCAGCCCCAAGAAACTCAGTCTAAAGAGGTTTCCACAAAGGCGAGCCTTAGGCTACCTGGCAGAGAGAAAGAGGCTCCTGCAGGGAATTGTTCAGAGCACCTCTGTGAAGCTTCTCTTTTGAAATGCCCTCAAGAAGTGCTGGTCTATCTTCACCGATAATGGCTGGCATGTAGGAGGGTTAGCTTCCCCTCTGCTTCTTATGTGCATCCTCTCTGTGCATGACCCTTTCTACCATTAAGCCTGAAATGTGCTCTCTTTTTTATTGGTATGGACAGAAAACTAAAGAGATCTGGAAAGGCAATGGGGAGAAAGATGCTGCTGAAAGGCAGTGGATCAACAGCTTGGATTTGTATACAGTAATGATAATGCTGATGATTCACCAGCCCTTCAGCTCATTGTCCTGTGCGTTGATTATAACTGTCCTTCAAGAGACTTTGGAATTTTTTGAGATAGAGCAGTATTTGCTATCAACTACTGTTTTTCCTCATCTGGGACGTCTTGTAAGGGATCTCCCATCCAAAATCCCAAACCAAATATCCTGCTTTTACACCTGGTGGCTCTCCTCTACAAATGCAAATCCACTGATGGTTAATATCTCAAAAGAGTCAATCAAATGCATCCACACATATTAGGGGAAAAGGAAAAGCTTACTGGGGATCAGTTAAAAGACTTACTACACTATGCCCTCAAACCCCACATAATCAGACATTGGTGGGTAGCAGAGGAGAGGGTTCTAGGTGGGAAGGCTCCTAAAACCCCTTCCTCAGTGCCAGGAGCTGTAGTCTGAACAGTCAAGCAGCAATGACAATAAATAGGGAAATGCAAAAACTTGGCAACTGTGTATACCAAGCACAACAACTCCATCACTTCTTCACCACACCATGACAAAAAGCAGAAGCTTCCCTAGGATTTTTCTTTCACATGCAGGCATGACGGTCTGCTTAAGGATTATTACTGGCCAAGGAGCCATGCCATGCAGCAATCCCAGTGGTATGCTGTCCAGCTGTGGTTTAGGCCCGTCCATTCTGGGCAAGCTCCTGGCTGGGAGCACAATGCAGAGGTGTTTGCTACATCCTCTTTCAACTTCATCTGTGCTTTGTTTTTCTGTCAGACAGGGCTGAACCCCCTCATTATTCATTTTGGAGGAAAAAATATTATTTCCATGCAATGGCAAGACACTGCAACAGGATGTTTCATTTTGCAGATGACTCTTGCTTTGGTCCTTTGCTCCATTTTGGAATTCAATATTGTAATGAAAAATCACAAGGTGCTGCCATTTTATTGGAAAATATTGATGGTCACACAAAGCTAGTGGGGTACAGGTCACTCCTAAAAATCCCTGCATGCATGGTTGCATGGAGACTGGTGAGCCCCTCTTGAACTGCCAACGCAACAGCATCCCCCTTGGTCTAGTGCTTCCCTTCTGCTGCACTTCTAGCCTGGCTTCCCAAGTCAGCAAAGCTTGTGGGGTCTTGCTTCACATGGGTGTGAAAGAATGTCCCTGACAAACATCTTTCAACATTTGGCAGATTTCAATCAAATTTGTCAGTAGGGTGGAGATCTCAGCAACTTTATGTTCTTACACGTTTTGTGAAAATAAACATCCAGGTAAAGAGGAGACAAGTCCTCACTGATATTCCTACTATGGGAAAGGCTAAAGTAGGAGCTTGTACCTCATTACAGCATCTGGATGGTAGACACAAAGCTCCAGGATTTTCCCTGGCTACAGAGCTATTTGTTTATTTCCCCATCCCAAGTCAAGGCAAAGCACAGTGCAGTGGGAGGTAGAGCTGGGGCTGGTTTCCCATCTGCAGTAAAGATGGCAGGGCTGTAACTGCCACACTTAGAGCTCAGTCAACAGGCAGCCTCTTTCCAGGCCCCTCTGGATCCCTACTCTGTCCACTGTGGCAAAGGCCAGTTCATGAAGTGTGTGCATATCTCCTTTCTGGCTGCTGGCAAATAAGGACTTTTTTTAAAAAACGAAGTACAAATGCTTACCCAGAGTCAACTGTTTCTGGCCTCCTGTCTGCAGAATCTCTTTTATGAAGTAAATGTTTATGCTTTCAGACTCCCTCTAGGCCTGTGTAATCATTCAGCACATGGCTGCAGGATAAATCTGTTCTTGCAGTTAGTAAAGGAGTAAATGCATTCTCCAAAATCCTCAACAAAACCACGAGAATTGGAGGGACACCAAACCAAAACATTCTTCTCATTTAGGCTTTTAGAGCTGCTGAGAAACTGGATATTTTGCAAAGGAACTGGCTTTTTACCCACCTTCACTTTTTTTTTTTTCCTTGAAGTCTGCAGCAATGGAATGAGTGAATTATTTCCTGGGGCAGCTGCTGTGTAACATCCAATACTTTATTTTTGCGCTCATAAAAATAAGTGCGTCGAGAAGAAGAAAGTGGCAAGTTGTTCAGGGTTCCAGAGGATTGGGCGGCTCCAGAGATTTCATGTTTGTTTTCTTGGCATGTGCTAGATATGTCCATCTTTTTTTCTTTCAGCTTCTGCAGGCACCACCTGCCCCTTGTTCTTCTTCAAAAATAGATGAAGTAAATCTGAGACACGGGGCCTCAAGGGAGCACCTGGGGAAGTAGTGGAATAGAAAACAGTAGGAAGAGAGAGAGGCTTGTATTTCTTTTCAAAGGATGGAGATGATAGATTTTAAAAAGCCTTAAAAGTCTGAACAGTTGGTGAAAACTGTCAGCTCTCATTCCTTACTTGTGACATACACCTTTACAGGCAGATTTCCATTCACAAGTTAAATGAGCAGGCACTAAATTTATGGCCTCAGTCCCTCTTACGGGTCCATTCCTCTTCAGGATGTGCAAGGCGTCATGGTCCTGCAGCAAGGGCCGAAGTTCAGGGCAAGCAATTTGCTGTGCAAAATCACTTTGCTCATCTTACAGGATCCCAAATTAAAGCTGTTGCAGGGGGGGGAAAATGCAGTTTCTTCCCTCTGCAAATGGAGGCTGAGCAGGCATTAGCTGAAGGTCTTTGCCATGGGATCTAAAACGGCCAAGCTCACTGTGAACAGGAAATACTCTCACTTCTGCCAGCAAGGCAGGCTGGAGGGAAGGGGAAGGTGTAATCAGCAGACTGGGGACATCAGTTATGATGCACAGAAAAGGAAACCAAGGGCTGTGTGAACTGCACCGCCCCGGCTCTACAGCACATCGAAGTCAGCAATGGCATAAACTAGGACTTCCTTTTGTCCGAGGCACACTTCACCACAGGTTTCCTGTCATAACTGATATCACAGCGTGCCCATCTTAACAAATAGCAAAGCGGCATTTTGAGTTTGAGGGTCACTTTTAAGGGGCTCACACCTAACAGGTGTCCACCTGGAGCAGGCTGCCTGGGAGTCAGTGGGGTTCTACAGCAGCAGGATTCTGCTGGGCAGCACCATGGGCAGGGGACTGGCATGCTGCACCCACCCAGGGCATCATCCTTCACTTCCTCCCCTCTCTCTTCGCAAGCAGCCACAGCATCAGCTGAGGCAAAGCTGTGCAACTTGTGTTAGACTATGCTGATTCACACTCTCCGAGGATGTGACCTGTCCTCACTGCCTCTCTAGCTGGTCTCCAGATCAATGTTATCTTAGGCGCGTTGGACACCCATGCTCAGGAAGCAGCTGTGTGCTGCAGCTGATTGTACTTCAGAGGAGCTCTTGCAGTCCATATTTATTTGTTCCTTGAAATCTTGGAGTGGCCTCCACTATTTCACACATTTAATGCAAAAATATTGTTCCCCCTTGCTTCATCTTAAAGGTAGGTGTGGCAGAACACATACTTGGGACCTTCTTTTGGTAGTTGAGGAGGGAACAAAATATCAAGGGATCTCTTTCATCTACCCCTTGCTGGTTTAAAGGCCTCTAATACAACCTGATATCACTGGGACCTTCTTGTGTATAGAGAAAGATGATTGCTGGGGACTCTGCTTTGGCAAGCTATAGGTTTTTTTAACTATAAAAAGGCAAATTCTTGTATTAGGGGAGGGGTATCAAATGAGACATATGCATTTTTTAAATTAAGAGAGTCCTTTCTTCTCCTCATGTGGGAGGAACTCGTAAAGACAAACATGGAAAATTTTTATTTCTGTGCAAAGTCCTGACAAGCCACGTAGAGGAATCAGAAATGTCCCAGTGCTTCACCACAGGCCTGCTGCTGGTTTACCGCATGACCTTGAACAAGTCACTTATTGTCACTGTCCTTTTATCTCCTCTGCAAAAGGGATAAACAATCCTGAAGCAGATGTTAGTAAATACGTTAAAAGCAGGATCCAGAATTTACCACAATATTCTCACAAACAGGTGACCTCCTTCAAAAGAGAAGCATTACAGTGAAGGGTCCTTGTAATGAAAAGGAGGTGTAATAATAAAAAGAGGCAACCAAAGCCTTACCAAGAACACTATCAGTGCATTGGCATGGGCAACTGTCAATGGGAGATGGGTTTGAGTACAAAGTCCACTGGTTCAGCATACCGGTGGGCTTCCTAACCACAATTTGAGTATTTCTGTGCTATTCGGTAATCCTCCACAAGTAGTCCCATGGACACCACTACTGGTCCTGGAGCACAGCACTGCTCCAGATGTGCTGGGTAGTAAGAGTCTCATCCTAAATCAATCTTCAAAACAGGGATAATATCCCAGAGACCTTTAGTGCATTCACTTAAAGTAATAGTTTTCAAATGCTTCCATGAAGTGGCACAGCTGGAGATCAAAAGGCACTTCATGGCTTTGTGTTTTGCTTTATAAGTAAAGAGCAGAAAGGAATATATGCTATGTATGGCTGTGTTTATAAGCATGGAGAGATCTGGGTGTGTAGATTGAAATCCTGTGTGGAAGTGTGTGAAGCAAACCAAGTATGTCTTTGGGAATTAAAATAAAAATAACCCGTGACCTTTCCCTAATGAGCTGTATGAAAGGTTGGAGGTGACGGCCCATAGACTGCACTTGTCATAACAGCATCTCATATGCTATTTCGCAGCAGGATTCACAGCAAGAGCTCACTAGTCCTGATTTCTCTATCCATTTCCAGCATAGCATCCATTCTGTGCTGAGTCCTTTAACCACACCCACCCTCTCAGCTACAAATTGCTTTATGTGATATCTGAGTGCTCATGGTATCTCTAGACCCATTTTCTTGTAGTGTGTATGTGTGCAGTGTATCCCATCCAGTTTCCTCTCCCCTGCTGCGTTTCACATGGTTACCTTGAGATTTACAGTCCCAGGGGCATGTACAGAGGGCCACGTGCCATCAGAAGCCTTCTATGCACGCAGCAGTTTGCTCAGCTGGAGCCTTAGGAAATGTCATGTGGTTGTCCACTAGCTCAGAACAGTACGAAACGCTGCAAAGCACCTCCTTACGCATCTACTATAGGTTAGAGATGAGTATTTGAGCCACTTGTACATGTAAAGCAAATCACCTCCAATATTTCAGACCATGGCAAGTGAAGGAAATCCATGCAGTCCTCACGAGGCTAATATGCTGGCACAGTATCATTAATAACAGACTTTTAACCTAAACTGACAATGAGTACTTGATTTTCATTCTTGGTAATCTTTTCCTCTCTCCTCTTCTCTCCTCTTCACAGTGGTAGTATTTCATAACTGTGAGAATGGTAAAAACTGTGGGGCCTCTGGCTTTAAAGTAAATGCTTTCCTCAGTGGGGAAATGCCCTCTGGTTCCACGAAGAGCATTCATACCACACTGAAAAGCAAAATAAACGTTAAGCAGAGCTTCCTGCAGAAATTCGGGAACTTGGTCTCTCTTTGTTATGTGTGTGTATGTGTTTCTCTTTAAACACTGATGAAGTTCAGTGGGGAGGAAAATGGCCAGTGCAAGGGGTTTTTGCTGTTTGCTCAGCGTGCCTGCAGGAGTTTGTGTGAAGAGGAAGGAAGAGCTGT
>JAVSBS010012033.1:40453-81873 GCA_033124195.1 Coracias cyanogaster | reverse complement strand
TGCTCTGGCAGGGGGGCTGGACTAGATGATCTTTGAGGTCCCTTCCAACCCCTAACATTCTGTGATTCTGTGATTTCTAAATTTCTTTAATGTCCCCTGTAACACTTCTTCTTTCATTCAGAGGATACTTTAGCCACGAAATACTTATAAACCACAAATTTTACCCACAGCTTGAAAGGTCCGACATTATGACCAAAGGAAGAAGTTTCCATAAGATGGTAATAGGGTGAACACTGAATACTGAAAAATGTCCTCCTGTCAGAAATAGCTTGAAATACTGGCTATATTTTCATTATATTCATGGAAATTTAAGAATGTGAAAATGACTGCCCTGTTGACTGAGAACCTGTTTTGAAGAACACCTGGCAGTAAAAACCGAGTGAAGGCAATAAAAATGTGTCACATAATATTTTCCCCAAATATAACTACCTAAATTCTCCCAAATTCCAGGAGTCATAGAGGTTTTCTTAATTGAGCTGATTTTTCTTCTATAACACTTTATGATTTTTTCCATTAATTAACGTAATTGCACTGAACCCATCTAGACTTTAAGTTTCTGTGGGTTTTGCTGTTCTGTGAAAGACATTCACTTGAAAACAGTAATCTTTGTGCATTGGAAATAAACTGGGGATCTACACTGTCTTTAGAAACATATCCTTTTCTTTCTCTTACTGCCACTAAATAACACGTTTAACATGCAACCACATGCCACCCTGCTCTTTTTTTCCTGGATTCTATGATATGAATTAAAACCTTGAGGGAAGGAACAAAGCAAGGAGAGGGTGGGGGAAGAGAGAGACTAGAATTGAAAAAAAATAAAACAGATTATAGGAAAAAGAGAAGAGATTAAGTAAGAATTCATAGAGGAGAAGAAAACATAATAATACGAATGAAGGTTTACTAACATTTAATCACAAAAGAAGTAATATCATGTTAAGCAAGGAGGAAAATTCTAATAATAGACATATATTGTTTGATCTGCAATTCCAGTCTTCCAGTCAAGTCAAGATAATAAAAGACCTGTAATAGATATACAAGACAGAAATAAATGCTGAGATTACAACAAAGACAGAAAGTTTTTCTATTTTTTTTAATTGTAATAATACATGTATAAATTATGCATACCATTCATGGCATTGCCTTGTATTTTCACAGATGTAGGTTAATCTGTATTGTACTGTATTATAATTAAATAGAGATTGGTAAAGGTGTAATAAGTTTTTGTAAAATTTACTGAGATTTTACCTGTATCTGAATGCAGTTAAAAGAGGTAGTCCATAGATGTAGCATTTTGCCCAGCAGTCTGCAGAGAGGTGGCACACAGAAGGGGGCCAGCAACTCTGCTGAGGGCAGCGCACATATTCAGCAATGGTGGTGATGCACTGCAAGAACTGGTCCCCAGCATGTGCTGAGGCCACAAGCCCGGTAACATCAGAGGCCTCAGCCCAGACACAAGGAGGATACAGCTGTCCAGGTCCTGGGCTGCTGGGACACCTAGAATCACCTGCTGAGGCTGAGACAGCAGGAGATCAGTTTTTTCCCTGCAAGAGGTGGGTAGAAGTGGAAGGTCTGTATCGCCAAGCAAAAGAGTTGCAGAAGGTCAGTAGTTTGTGCTGCAGCAGACATCACCATAAAGAGATATCCAGGTCTTCTCCAAGGCAATGCAGCTTCAAGAGCTGTTGGCTATCACTCTCTGAATGTGACCATCCAGCCAGTTCTTTATCCACTGAACAGTCCACCTATTGAACTCATATTTCTCCAGCGTAGAGATAAGGATGTTGTGGGGGACTATGTCAAAAGCCTTGCAGAACTCCAGATAGATGACATCCATAGGTTTTCTCTTGCCCACTGATGCAGTCACTTCATTGTAAAAGGTCACTATGTTAGTCAGACAGGACTTGCCCCTAGTAAATCCATGTTGACTACCGAGGGTTACCTCCCTGTCCTCCATGTGCCTTAACATACCCTCCAGAAGGATCTGTTCCATGATCTTCCCAGGCACAGAGGTGAGGCTGACAGGTCGGTAGTTCCCAGGGTCATCTTTTTTACCCTTTTTAAAGATGGATACGATATTTCCCTTTTTCAAGTCTCTAGGGATTTCTCCTGACTGCCAGGACTTTTCAAACGAGCTGTTCCATTACCTTTCCAGGGACAGAGATGAGGATGACTGGTATGTAGTTGCCTGGGTCCTCCTTCTTGCTCTTTTAGAAGACTGGAGTGACATTGGCTTTCCTACAGTCCTCAGGCACTACTCCTGTTCTCCGTGACCTTTCAAAGATGATGGAGAGTGGATTAGCAATAACATCTGCCAGGTTCCTCAGCACCCATGGGTGCATCCCATTAGGGCCCCTGGATTTGTAGGTGTCCAGCTTACCTAAATGATCTCTAATCTGATCCTCCTAGACCAAGGGAGAGTCTACTTTCTCCAGACTTTCTCTTTTACATTCAAGGACTGGGATTCCTGGGGGCCGGCCTCAGTAGTAAAATTGGGTGCCTATGGATCTCTGGCACAATTTTAATTTCTCAAACCGTGCATTCAGAGGTATGCTTCAAAGTCCTGGTTCCCTGGATTTCCCCTCCAGGCTCCTCCAACCTGAGAAACTGGCTGGAGCACAGTGGCTCCCTTCTGGCCAGGACAGTAGGAAGTCCCACCATAGGACTAGAGCATGTGTCTGGCTTGTGTAAACTCATCCTAGCCTCCGGATTGTTTAAGAAAACAGTAAGAAATCATTATGAAATGGAACATCTGTGTGCAAAGCTCAAGCACATGGACCTTGCAAACTGTGCCCACCAGCAGACCCATTCTCTTTATTGCTGTTATTCCTGCATGAGGTAAGAGGCTCACTTAATGCTTTGGACCAAATTCTCCTGGATTTGGGTTGTGCAGCCTATGACAGAAGTGGTGTTGCAGGATCAAACAGACTAGGTACCTTCCAGCGACTCTTCCAGGTGGCTGAGTAGGGCACGGCCATACCACTAGTCCAAAGGACTTCAGTCAGGGTGGATAAGAAGTGCTTGCAGGTACAGGGGTCTGGATCTCCTGTGTGAGTGACCACAGCATTACTCTGCTGATCCTAATGGGAAGAAGCCCCTTGCCTGGGCAAAAATAGCAACATAAGGAGAGATAGGCAAGTAGCCTCCAGGTGTTTCTTGGTACATGATGTGGTGAAGACCTGTGCAGGGCTGCGTGTGTCTCCTAAGCAAGATGAAGGTGTGATATGCAAAGGCCTCTGTGGTGGGGTGAGAAAGCAGAAAATTAAGTAATGAACCATCTACCAAAACCATAATGTCTGCTGATGAATTCAAGGAGCATCAACAGCCATCTTGAGTTTTGATAGCATGTCAGGTCGCCCAGCCTGAATTTCAACAGGAGATCAAGTCGCTCACAGCAGAGAGGAATAAGAACATTAGGTGTGCTGCACTGAGGGGGAGTTTCAATGTCCCCTACCACACAGCTAGAGAGGCAGGTGGGAAAGTGGAGCGGGTGCTGTGTGTCATTAGCCTGTGGAAGACCATCTCCCTTAACTGCCAGTGCCTTGAGCATGGGCCTGGCCCTCTTCCCCTGCCTCTGCCCTTCTCCTCGCCTTGTGGGTGTATTTTGTTTCTTTGGTGCTTGAGCTCATCTGGGAGAGCAGCACTGCTCTCAGGATACGGGGAGGCTGTCCAGAGGAAAGAAGAGGCAACAGAGATGTGAGAGAGAGGGGACAGTGGTCAGAGAGAGATGGAAGGCTCCCAACCCAGTGAGAGTGGGGCTCTGACATCCTGGGGCTCAGGACTGCTGGAAGCCAAACAAACAGCTGTGTCTTTTCTACCTCTTCATGTGCTATCAGCTTGAGAAATAGCCAGGATTGTTTGTCTTATGAGAGTCCTTCATCTGGATATGCAGGGAAAGCTGTATTGGGTGAAATGGAGACAACTGCCACCCAGATAACCTCCCACTACCCACAGCAGGGCCGGTGTCCTCATGGTTTTGCAGCATCACCTGGCAGCCAGAAGCTGAGCCTGGGGTGGCTGCAGCGTGAGCAGGATGGCCTCTCTTCTCTGTTATACTAGACATGCAAAATCTGTTCCCCACTACAAATCTGGGGGATACCAGTCTCTGTGAGCTTTTTCTGGGTTTCAGAGGGTTTGCTTAGTTCTGGGTACACAGATACTAGAAAGAGGTGGCTAAAGAGGCTACTTTTGATGAGGAAGAAGAGAGTGTGAGGTGCTGGAGGGACTGTCAAGCAAGGAGCTTGAGCTGGGTGTAACAAACAGGTCTAGGACAGGGTAATGATCTTCTCCTTGGGAAAAGCAGAATTTGTGGCTTGGGAGTTTATTTAGAGGGTGCAGGGCTGGGACAGAATGGCAGCAACCACAGCCCTGAGACTGGAGAAGAGAATTTAGGTCTTTCACCCTTTGCTGCCCCAGGGGGGTAAGTGCCACATGTAGGGTAAGAATGGCATTGAGAGCACTGGGCAGGGGAGAGCGTGGCTTTCTCAGTGACTTGCCTCTGCCTTTGTGAACACAGAGATGGAGCTGCCAGGAAAACAGAGGCTGTGCTCATGGTGGCTTGGTGGTGAACTGGGAACTGGCAGGAGCTCATGAGAAACAACAAATCTGAGGAGAGGGATTCATTTTTCAACCCTGAAGCAGGCACAGAAAGTTGCACAAGGGTGATTTACATAGTTGAGCAGAGTTTTGGCATTTGTGCCCAGCCTTGTGGTTCATTTCCTCATTCACTCAAACGGCATAAAGAGTGAACAAATGTTTGGTAAACAGGAACCTAAGGTTTCAGTGATGAAAAGCTTTAACTCTCACCCACAGAGCTGCTTGCAGCTTTGGCTTGGAAGTGTTTTTCGGAAGATGATGATTTACCTCCTCCCTGATCTCATGCATGGGGTAGCTCCAGCTGTCCCCTCTGCTCCACCTTGCTGCTGCCCCCCTAACAGGGAGGACCCACCATGTGGCTGGCAGACCCACCGTGCTGCCAAGAGTTTGAATGAGCAGGAAAGTGTGCAGTGAGGTGGTGCCATTCAGGTTGGCCTCAATTGGCGTTGGTGAGGGCCAAGCTGGGAAACTTGCACAGCTGCTGCCTGGGCTCGATTTGGTCTATGAATAACTGGAGAGCTTTCCATCACCGGGGCTGTTGGTCCAGGTATTTGCAAGCACTTTATTTGACGGTTTCTTTTTAGTGTGGTTGCTGGATGGGGAGGACAGGATAGAGAGAGGAACCTTTCATGCTTCAGCCTTCTGCAGCATCCGGCGTTTTCTTGAAACCACAAAGGACGTTAAAGAAAAAAGAACAAGTGCTCTGTTTATAGGGATTTAGACCATCAAAACAAAGAGGGAGCTGTGTTGTTCAGTGATCACTCAGAGTCAAGGAGTCCAAAGACATAGGTTCACAAGAGATGGGCTTCCAGGCTGGAGCCCAGCCTGCCTTCCCACCCTCCCTGGGCCAGTTTGCTGCCCCTCACTTGAGCTGCTACAAGGGTTGGCAGAGCTGGCTGGCATTCTGTATCCAGTGTGCTGCCCAGCATTGCTGTGCATACTAAAAAGTCTCTCAGGAACATGATTCCAGCCTTCTGCAGCTGCCCAGGGATTTGTCTTGTGCAGGACTTTTCCACTTGGAGCCCCTTGGAGGACACGATGGTGGCAAAGGAGAAGTGTGCAGCACCCTAAATGAGAACTACATGGGGAAGAGAGTCAGGTAGTCTGTAGTCCACACACCATCAGCTACTGCTGCACCAGTTGAGAACAAATGTTCCTTTCCACCACCTGTGTTCAGTGCAGATTTTTATGCAAGCATGATAGTGAGACATAGCACAGAAACAGGTCTGGTGGCAATAGCAGAAAGGCTGCTGCTCCCAAAGGTAGTCCCAATGCTTTTTTAAGAGTGTTACACCAGAACAATGGCAGTGGGAGGAAAGGGTGATGACAACCTGACATTCTTAATCACTTGAGCTCATCTCTCCTCTGTGTCCAAGGTGATTGAAATGCAAAACAAATGCAATTGCACAACATAAAATGAGATGCTGGAAGTCCTTTTTGTGATCTAAAACCTGGGTTCCTGATTAGAGCTCCTGGATTTTGTGCTGAGGGGAACAGCAGGGTGTGAAGCTGCCCAAACCCACTGCTCACCCACCACACTTTATCCCTTGGAGGAACAAGCTGCAAAACAAGAAACGGCCTGTAAATGTCCCGAGACATGCCGTGCTCCTTGGTAGGTATTTGGAGGGGTGCAACACAAATGGCTGAAGTGCCATCGCAGACTGAAGGTCTGTCCAGCCAGTGCTGGGCTATGATGATGGCTGTGGGAGCCTGCTGTCTCCCTGCTCCCACACCCTGGTGGCTAGCATGATTTCCAGAAAAGCAGGGGTATTGAGGGGAGAAGGCACAACTCTGCATGGCCATGGGTGTGCCGCACCAAGGAGTGAGTGACCCGCAACACCCACACTCTGCCTCCAGCTTGGTGCATTGAAACTTTTCCGTCTCATTAAAAGCTGCTCTGTTTTCCTAGATAAAGTTGCTTCTGACCACTGCCAAAATGCTGGTTTCTCCTCACTGCTGGAGTGCTGGCATCTTTTAGGGGGAAGAGCTGGAGGAGGTAGAATAAATAAATAAGTTCTCACATTTTCAGTCACACAGCGGCCATTGGACACCTCAAACAGCAAGCAAGAATGTATGTGTGCACTGCCTCCAGGCTGGTGCATGTTTCTGCTGTGTCGGCTCTGTGTGTCCCAAGAGCAGCTCTCCCAACCCACTATCACTAGTGGGCAGGGACAGCTGTGAGGGTGCCAAGCGAGAGCCCTCCTTCAGTTTGCAAGGAGGGTGAGCACCCACTTCTGGACTTCTCTAGGGTTCAGCCCCCTTCCAGGGTTCAGACCCCCCTGAGCTAAAGGGTTGGTGATGTTCAGTGATCTGTCTGAACAGAACTGTGTCCAAATTATCTCCTATTAACCTGTGAGGAAAACGTTGGAATAACAATATTTTAGAAATCTTTGGAAGGGCAAGGACTGAATCAAGTGCCTTTATTATCCAACTTTCCTGAACAAGTTCTCTTTTCATGGAGTGCCAGCAAAATTTTGAAGTCATATTTTGGGTGTGGAAGAGACCTTGTAAATTCTAGTACTTACAGAATCTATGAAAATTATGTTCTCTTTGGGTTTACGTAAAACCATTCCCAGAGACAAGCACTTGGGTATTTTCTAGGGAAAAAGTGTGGAGATACAGTCTAAGTAGTCTCAATGGTTTTCATCAGTGTAGTGGAGAAAAAGTCACAGGTTTTACAGGGATATTTAAAAAAAAAAAAATCTTCATTAGGGGTCTCCACATTACAGAAGTGACTTAAAGCTTCAGATTCAAGCTAATTAAACACATTTTCCTGTGCCATGCTGCCTGTGCAAATGCTTATTAATCTATAGATTTTGTGGCCCCCATATAAAGTCAGGTATTCTTGTCAGGTGATTTTAGCCGACTACATGTGAATTGTCTTCAGCATTGATTTTGTGAGAAGTTTAAATTTGCTCCTAGATGTTTCTGTTGTCTCTTATGGACAGTCGCACTAATCCACAGTACTTCTGCAGAACTAACAGAATGCATGTGCAAGTGAGTTTTGGCTGGGTATCCCACACAATTGTATTGCCCAAGTGTGTGACCTGAAAAACTCACACAAATGCAGAATCCTTACTTGAGGTTCCCTTTTAGCTGAATTTCTATAGCAACTGGCAGAAGTTCCTGTCTGTGAGTAGCAAGTACCAAATCATCAGCCAAAGGAATTTTAAAAAGGGCTGTGGTGGCCAAAAGGTCAGTATGGTTTCCCAGGTTAACAGCAGTGTGGGAGGGGTAGCTCTAAGTTCAGTAGCATCATCCCGGACTTACATGCTGGGGAGTCCCATCAAACTAGCCAATACTTCCCTTGTCCTGTCCAGTATGCAGTGAGCTTTGTGTAGGCTTTGGGACAGACCATTTTAGAGCTCCTCCCTGTCTGAAAACCCTGGTCAGAAAGTAGATCAATTTTCCGGACCTTCCAGTCAATATTTGTGATAGCTAAGTTTCTGTGGATCACATCTTTAGTGTTATCTTGAAATAAATTTTGGTGTCATGTAAGTGTGTTATCACTCATAGACAACACAAAGTGCTTCAGACACTAGGCAGAGAGCCAAAACCTGTCCTTGGGTGAATATTTGCAGTTCCTCTTGACTCCCTGCTATCTGTAGGTCAAGTTGGACCCAGAGTCTCCTGCAAAATTGAAACAATAAGTCTGCCAAAGAAGTTATAGGAGGACAAAGGTAGTTAACAGCAGTTTCCAGTTGCTTTGTTCTGGGGATGGGGAGGTAAAATGTGTATAAAAGGAGACAAAAGGAACATACTAAATGCACCTTGGAGAACTGTATGATCCCTTGTTTTCTAGCTGTTTAAGTGTAAGATATGCTATCTTACCTTACAAGTGGCTCTGAGCTCTTCCATAGCCTTTTTTGCTAACACTGAGCCCAACTGTGTCTTTGACTGAGTGCACATTTTCTGCTGCTTCTACTGACTTCTACTACTGGCGCATCTGTGCAAGGATACAGGTGTTTGGAAGAGGCATTCAGCTGTGTTCACCTCCTCCCCCTCAGTTTCAGGAAGACCTCTCCAAATGGAGTCCTATGTGCAGCCATCAGTGAGCTGGAAGTACTAAATACTGTCTGCTAAACACTGATGCTGTGCTTGGCCAACACCTTATGAAACTCACTCCTGTGCGTGGAGATTACAAACTAGAGAGCTATGCCAAGCCTTCGGGCATGCTATCAAGGATAGGCAGAGGACTGGGCTGTCAGAAAGTCTTGAAACTTTCTGAGTTTGGGTACATGCAGTAATGTGACAGTGTGCTCCAGCATTGTTTCTTGCATACAGAAAGATGAGGGAATTCCCAAGCATTTACAGGGAGAAACAGCCAAGCACACCTGAGCAGCAGGTTCCACAAGAAAGCAGACTTTCCCCGCATCCTTTTCTGTCCGAGATCTTTAACCATGCATCCCTTTGCAAACCTGTTCCTGCTACTAAGAGCTTACCTAACCCTCTGTGCCTGAGCTCCCATGAAACCTCCCACAAACTGGAAATGAGTCTGGTATTCTCCTCTCTGTTCCTATGCCTTTGTAATCTCTAGCCTGCAGGTCTGGAAGGGCTCTGCTGTCCTTGTGGTCAGGTCAGAGCAGGCTGTCAGGCAGGAGGGACAGGCGGTGAGCACGCACTCAGGTTGAGCAGCGCTCCTGGTGCTGTTGTTCCTGCTCTGTCAAGGTCACCAGCTCTAAAAGGATACAGTTCCCCTTTCTCTCTAAAAGAGAGAGGTTTCACACATTTATCTGTGCATCCCACCATCCAAATTGTTGTCCTGCCTTAGACAGGCCCTTCTGCACCAGGCTCAGCTCAGTGCAACCTGCAGCACCAAGGTGGAAAGGTGCAGCCTGAAGCAACAGACGCCAGCCCCTGCCAAAGAGTGGAGAGTGGTTTGGTTTTAGACTGAAATGTGCAGTGAGTGTTGTGCCCTGTAAAGGGGCAGACCTTCAGCCCTGTCCTGAGGGAAGCTTCCTCGAGATTTCAACAACAACAGCGCCAATAGAACTCAAAAGAGATTACTAGAAAGCTTATATATTTAATAAAAATGAGATCTTTTTTGTAGGATATTTGAGCTAGAAATCATTTCCTATTAAATTGGATGGAGTGATGAAAAATCCCTGTAGGAGAGGTTATTCTCTGTTGAACTTCAGAAGGCTTCCCCATGAGGGTAGAGGCTGAAGTCATTCCAAGGGCACCACAGAGCTACCAAGCAGTTGTGCCTGAGGCTGGGGCTGCTCACGGTTCCCCTTGGTGCGAACCCTGGTGATGTGCCTCTGCCCCGGGGCTGTCATGGGGAAGCATCTCCCTGTTTGTCTCCACTTAGGTCTGAGCTGGTTCCCACCACCCCATGGCATGCTGGCTGGGGAGGGTTTTCTCACCATTAAAATACCTGCCCACTGGGAGCTGGCCTGGGGCAACTGGTTTGTTCCACACTGGCCCCAAAGTCACCTCCAAATGGCAATGACTCCTCTGAAGTCTCCGCTAAATGAATTTGCTCTTTACAGGCAACTGGTTTGCTTTGGGTGCCAGAATATTGCCTTGTGGTTGCTAATAACCTGGGCCAGAACTGAGCTGGTGATTTATGGGGGAAATGCTTCATATCTGCCTCCTTAAGTGCCTGCCTTGCTGCTTTGCCTCTCTCACCAGTCTCTCTTAGGATCCCCTTGCTGCTCACATTCTGAGTATTTCTAGCTACCTCTGAATGAGGCATTAATGTAGATAAATATTACTGCAAGGATGTAATGGCCAAATACTCTGTACATCATCTATATGCATTGGTTGGGGAGTGATTTTTCATTTCATACATCATTTGCTATTTCAGCATGTGGCAATTCTGCAAAATGAGGAAGGAGAGTTAGAGAGTTGAAGAGCCCACACCTTGTTACTGCCATTCCTAGCACTTGTGAGCATGGGCACAGGGCAACTGCTGTGCAGTTACTGGCCTGAGATGTGTTTGGATGAGCTCATGTGGATCTTATCCCAACCTGGTTTTAGCCACCCTGTGCATCTTTTTTCTTCCTGTCTTTCTGCCTCTCTCTCTTCTTTGCTCAGCTTTAACACACCCATGTAAGTTTAATCTCCTTTCCCATCCACCCTCAAACTTCCAACTCTCTTTACTCTGCATTTTTCAGTGTAATTGGTCCCAGCATACAACATACAACCATCAGCCCTTTCCCCTAACTCCAATAAAAACTTGTATGCCAGTGAAGTAATCTCTCCCACCTGGGCTGCTCCTGTGGTTTCTTATCACTTCATCCTCCCATGTGAGCTGAGGGTGAGTTTAAGGTAACATCTGCTTGGCTCTATGTTGGTTACATTCGTACTGGGAGTCCCATAGTTCCCATTGTCAAACAAGTGAGAGAAACGGCTTTGCCAGAGTCCTACATTTTCTGGGAGATAACCAACTGTGCCAGGCTCACCCTGCTATTAGAGGCCCCGTTAAAATCAAGGATGTGGGTTCAGTAAATTTATTATTCCAGACCACTGTGCTTATTCTGCCTGCCTATTTTCCCCTTGAATTTCTTCAGGAATCTATTTCCCCTCTTCTCCCTCCCTGCCACTGGTGGCACTGGGCTGTGAGGCGGAAGCTGAGCCATCTTGCCCTTGGCAAGCCACAGGCTCTGGTGTTCCTGCACCTCTCTGTGGTCTCACAGCTGGCAGTGTTGGTGTGTCAGCCATGCTGCTGAGAGTTGTTTAAAGTATTCTGCTGGAAAGAGCTACCAAATCTGCTTTGTGGTGACTGCTTCTCAAAGGAAAGTTGCACCCTCAGTGCCCTGCCAGCAATGCCCACGCTCTCTGCGAAGGCTGTGGGCAACAGGGCTCTCCTGCAAAGCCTTTCAGGTGACTGCTCATCCTGGGGATGTATCTGAAGGTCATCTCCTCCATCATACTGGAAGTGTAGGGGGAACTAAGGGGTGTCTTTCTGAAGATCTCTCCTCTTCATGGTCTCACACACCATGCAGAGCTCATTCATCTCCACAGTGTGCTGCTGCACTCCTTGAAGTGAACCATCATTTCATTTTTGGTGACTTCCTAATGTGTTTGTTCCTTCTTTTTTTTCCAAAGCAACAGCACAAGCATTGCTGCATTTAGCAGAAGAACAAAGCCTTATTGTTCAAAGCCTGTGTGCTCCAGTATCAGCTGAGACAAACACACCATTGCACTCCCAGACCTCAATCTCGAAAGCCAGCTGGACAAAGAGTGAAAAGGCTCAAGATCACAGGTTAGAAAAAACTTTTACCTTTATCTGGTTACTAAAGGACTCTGTCAAGTACAGTTCTGTATCTGCACTTTCTTTTTGTCAGTAATACCTCTCCAGTACCTGAAAATAGCATCTCTTTCTCTATTGATTTGTCCCCCTGAGAAGTACTGATTTCTCCTCTGATCCACACGGCTCGTCATGTTGGTTTGTTTATGCAACTGTTATCAATGAATGTCAGCATGGCTCTGGTCACACAAAGTGAACCTGCTAATAATTTCTTTGCAACAGCACTCCCCAGGAGTGTCCTCCACAGGTTGTACCTCCTGAGGCAGGTGCTGGGGGGATGTCTCGGCTCTTGCACAGCTCCATCCTAGCATGGACCCTGGCAGCCAGCAATGGACAAGGCCCAGTTTGAAACTGCTTTGTGGCCAACTGAAGCATGCAATGCTAGTATAAAATACCTTATACCAATGCAACACCCAATTTTTCTGCCATAACTATGCCTGGAAAAAAGGCATCTTTTCTGATGTGCTTATCTACACTTTGGAAGCATGGACCTGGTATTAGTGTGCCACAGAGTACCTATATAATTATTTCCCTATAAGCCAGTCTTCTCAGCTTTCAATTTTTTTTGCTGGCTCCCCCTGCTCCTCCTCCAGCCTGGCAGCCACACTGGCGAGGATGCATCCAGAAGGAAAGATTGCACAACAGTGATCAGACAGTTGCTTATCTCTCTGCCCTGGGATGTGTCATGTAGCCCAAAACCACTCTGACACTTTTTCTGTTGACGTGACAAACTGTAAACTCCTGTCCAATTTGCTGTATGCTAACCCTGCAAACTCTTTCTCACTGCATTTGGGTCTTGTCCTCCCATAGGGTGTCTTAATTTTGGACTGTTTCCTCCCTATCCATATTAGTCTGCATGTTCTTTGAGCTAGGTCATTTTCTCCCCATGTCCCATATATTTTTTTGTCCTTTTGTTTTATATTTCACTCCTGACTGGTGATTGTATCTCCTCCCCAACGTAGTATCAATTGCAGTTTTAATAAACATGCTGTCTAATGCTTTTTCTAGATCATTAATGAAGATGGTAAATAAAACTGGAGCTAGCACCAGTTTCTAGTAATAACCCTACTGGATGCCTCCCCACAAGCTGACAGTTTTGTCGTTGATCACTATTCATCACCAAGCCTGCACGTCAGTGTCCCCATGTGAGGCAATTTATATTCATTTAATACAATTCATCACAGAATCAGAGAAAGCCACGGCTAGAAAGGACCTCAAGAGGCTGATTTCAGAAATATTCAGAAGTTTCCAGCCCACTCGTAAATGCCAGCAAGGATAGAGGTTTCACATCCTTGCCAAGCAGGTGGGTTTAGTGCTTGTTATCATTCCCCTTTGCCAAGCATTTAACATTAACATCTCATGCTGCAATTCAAGCCTGTTGTTTCTTGCCACACTCACAATGGATACAGAGAACTGTCTGGAGAATAGCTTATTCCTTCCTCCTCCCTCCCTCTTTCACACACTTGAAAATTATTGTGTCTCCCTTAGCCTCCTTGCTGGACTCAACAACACTCACTGAATAAGTATTTCTTTGCAAGTCCTGTTTTCCAGTCCATCCTGTTTCCTTCCGGACTCTCCTGAAGTAGATAAAGATCATAGCAGCACTGGGTAAAGCAGAAGGATCAGCCATGTATTTTACAGGCAGAGCTCCCCCTTGAATGCCCTGGTATGGTGGCTGCCTTGTCTAGGACAAAACGTCACTTCCTACTCTTTTCAGGCTTCTGAGTTGCTGTACTGCTCCACTTCTGCCTGATTGTCTGTCTCTTTTTTGTCCCTGTGCAGCTGATTATACCTACCTCTGTGCACAACTGTGCTTCTCTCCTGGTTTTCAGACCTTTTCTTTAGAATGTCAGGAAAATTTTTGATTCTAATTGCCTTCTTTCATGTCCTTGTGCCTCATTTCAGCTTGGTGTGATCTGCATATCTGATAAGTATGGCTACTATTCCATCATCCAGTGGCTGAACCTCTGCTGAACCCTACCCAACCCTTCCCTGTATTTTGACAAAGACCTCTTTCTGAGGACAGTTTTCCAACTGGTTTTACACCCCTTTCTTGAGGTAATTTGTCTAGGGCATGTTTTGTTAGTTTACATCTTGTAACGTAAAGTGAGACTGTACCAAAGGCCTTCCCAAAGTCAAAATACAAGATATCTCCTGCTTTGTCTCTATCCACAAACCCTGTTGTATGATGAAATCAGGTCGATTTGACATGATTTGCTCCTGGCAGATCAGCACTGACTGTTCCTCCTCTCTTGGCTGTTTCCTAGGTGCCGATGATTAGTTTGTTTAATTATTTGTTCCATTGCATTTCCAGGAACCAAAGTAGAGCTGACTGGCCATAGCTGCTTCGCTTCTCTTGTTTCCCCTTCCTGCAGCCATGCAGGATGCCACTCTGTGAGGAGCCCCTCTCTCCTGAGCTGCTTGTGAGGGTTCCCGGAGGGTCCCAGCCTGGGCTAGCTCCTGTCCAAGGCACTGCTGTGGTGCTGTCGGACTGATGCTTCCCTCAACCTTCCTCTGACCACCAGTCTCTAGCCAGAATACTTCCCTGATCACCTTCCTGTCCTGTGCTGCTTACATTTCCTTTTCATGTCTTTCTTGATTTTATTCATTGTAAGATGTGCCAACCTTTGATGCCAGCCTTTAGCCATCTGCATGTATCTCAGTTTTCTGTTCGCTTCCTCCTTCCCTGTGAGGCCCCTGAAGACTGACAGACTTAGCCAGTTGATCTTTCCCTCTGCGTCTTAACCTTCATTTTTGCATTGGCATGACTTAGGTTTGTGCCATTGCAATTGTTCCTGTAGACAATGCTGATGCTCCTGAAAGTCTTTGTCCTTGAACTTGTTTCCCTGAGTGCTTGCTTACCAGCATGTTGGGTTGTCTGAACATCTATGGTGCTCAGCAAAGCCTCTCAGTGGGGAAATGCAGAAACTCAGCCTTTCAATGAAATTGTGGACTTCACCCACTTCCAGCTGAACTTTCCCAACCTTCAAAAGACTTCTTGTTTTCAGCAATTTCTTTGTCTCTTAGCAAAAGTAAGCACAGCAAGCCAAATTCTGACCTCATTTACACCAGTCAAATCTGGACTGGTGCCAGGAAACTGCTGAAGTTGTTTTGGGCTTACAGTGATGAGAATGAGAGCGGCATCTGCCTCATTAATTCTTCCAATCCACAGAAAGTAAATGATTCCAAGAGGAAATAGCTCCACAGAAGGGAGCCCTGGAAAGAATTAGAGACTGACTTAATGAGATTAAGGGGAAAAAATGCTTTAGCAAATCCAAATCAATCTTCTCTTCAAAATATTCAAGGTGCCAAAGTAAATACAAACACTGTTTTGGGAAGGAAAAGGTTAAAAAGCTATGAAAACAAAATATCTCGGCCTCTTCTAATGATATCCCATAGCAGAATGAGCACAACCCAGAAAGGGCTGCTGAGTCAGCAATACCATACCTGCTGCTTGGTGTTTATCCACAGGGGTCTAAGGAGGGAAAGTCAAGTTTCCCACTTTATCCATGGGGCTTATTCTGTATTTTCAGGTTTGATAAAAGACCTGTGGAAAACACAGCATTATAAGTAGGGATGGGTGAACAGGCCTGGCAAATGGAAATCTCTCTTTCAGATACCTGGCCAACCTGATGTCCAGTTCCTACAGCTGTTCCCCCAGTTGTTTATTTGGCTTTTTATTCTGCAGTTAATTACTATCTTTGCATGTTTCTGTACCCACTCCACGTTGTGCGTGTCCCTAGGATCAGATGTGCAAAAAATAAGTACGTGCAAAGAGCCTCCTCCTGAGGTGTTGCCACATATGGTAGGATCTGCATGAAGAGAGTCTGCTTTTGTGCAGTTAGGTGGAAGGAGGAAATATTTTGAGCAACTAGCAAGAGCCAGTACTTTTCAGACAGGCAGGTGGACCTGCGTGCTGGCAGGGAGGAGAGCAGGAAGGAGCACGAGGCTTACACTGTGCTTATTAGTAATAGCTGGAGGCAAGCAGGAGCTGTGACCCACACATGCAAATTACCTTCTTCCATCTCCAGCCAGCGAGGTGGCTGTCCCCATTCACCCAGCCACCCTGCTCAAAATGCCAGAAGAACTGGGGCAAAATAATTAGAGGATGGCCAGACCTTTGAGTGGCATGGACATTTCTTCTCTGTTTATATACAACAGCACGTCATTGCCGAGGGCAATCAAGTACTAAGGACACTGACTGTCTACTCTGATTGTCTGATGACTTTTGAGGAAGAACAGGGCTTTATGCAAAGACCTCCATGCTCCAAGGTAAGCTTGGCTAAATGAAAGCATTCAGAGGGAAACTGTGAGAATGTACAAGGGCCACAAAGCACTCCTTGTCATGGGAGACTACAGGGGACAGATCGATTTCACATAATTTATAAATTATAAGGCAGCTTGGTAGCAGCATAGAAGTGCTGCAGTAGGAAAGATTTCTGACTAGGGACTTCCATTTGGGAAAATCACACCATTGTGAGATTCAGTGGCTGGAAGCAGAGGCAAGCCAGAGGCAGAGGAGAAAAAAGGGTACACATGTTATATGAGGGTAACTAACTAAAGGCTTTTCTAACATACTGGTAGACTCTCCAGATCTTGCAATCTTTAAGCCAAGACTAGGTGACTTTCTAACAGATGCATGGCAGCTCAAAAAGTTATGGGCCAGCATCAGAAATGATGGGGGGAGGTACCCTGGATCTCTTAGGCAATAGGTTACACTTGATGATTATAATGGTCTCTTCTGACCTTAAACAATGAATCCCTGACATTCAGCTGTGCTCAAGTGTGGTATTTTATTGTACAGCAGTTTTGGATGAAAAATAGCTGTTATCACTGAATTAAACAGGAAAATTAACAACATGGTTGCTCCAGCACCCCTTGTGCTCCTTAATTTGATATTTCTTTATTTTATATTGTCCTTAAATTTTTAGTGTACTGCAGACTGTGTATTGGATATGCAGGAGCACATTATAGGGGTAATTAGGAGGCAGCTGGAGGGTTTTGGCAGCTGGAAAGGGGACAACAGGCACTCTTGGCTCTTTGAGAGGCAGTATGGATTTGTGGGAGAGGGATATTAGCTGAATGCTAAGATTGTCAGCAGGGAGAGTTAAAGGGACTGACAATAGTATTTACATCATCTTGAAGTTAACCATTTCCAGAGGAAAACAACAGCGTGCAGCAAAATAGGAGCTATTGTTCAGCCTGCAGACTGGTAATCTCTTGAATCTTGCAGCAAAGGGGTTTTTTTTTCAATGCAGCTTGACCGATTTAAACCCAAAGTATAGCTCCTACTTGCACTGGTGGTGTTTACAGAGGCTTAAGGTCAAATGCTTGAGGAAAGCCTTGCTGTCACAAGATACAGCTCTTGGTACTGTGTGTGCTGTGGGAGTTCACACTGGTCCAGAACCAGGGTCCACATCCATACTAGTGCATAGTTGAGATAGGCTTTGCTTCACTTGCTTACCTTTGCCACAATGATATGGCTTGGGGTGTTTGTTCTCCTCTGCAAACTGCAGAAACTGCTATTCTGCTCCCTTGTTGACTATGAAGCCTTAAAATTTGCAGCCGTAGAAGGGTGGTCCATGTACGAACCTGGCTTTAGAGGGGACAGAAGTGAAGCTGGAGCTGCGGAGGCAAGATCTGGACACATAAGATGCCTCTCACTAGCATTTTAGTTTGGATGAAAGAAACAGATCTCCTGGTTGTGCCATGTAATTACAGTTTGATGATCCACATCATGGATCAGGGCATGGAAGCTGGGCTCCCCTTGGGTGGTGCTTTGCTGGGAGAGGAGATGCAGGTATGCACCTGAGGTGCTCCAGCCCATGACTGTTCAGGCAATGGCTTCAGGCTGGAGCCAGTCACAAGTAAAACTGACTGGCAGCACACTAGCGCTGCTCTTGTGCTGCTCTACCTGCTAAGAAAGACAACGCCTTTACCTTCTGTGACTGTGTCAGTCAAAACACCCTAATGTTTCTTATTTCCCAAGATTAGAAGTGATTAAGTTAACTTGTATTTCAGAAGGACCTATCAAAGGCACTGTCTTGGTCATGATGTGATTATCAGGAAGGCCAGAGTGTTTAGTCTCTGTCCTATGACTTACTGAGGATGTGAGGTTGCCTTTCTGCTGAGAACCAACTCATTCCTGATCTCTCAAGTTTTCCTGTTTAATATTCCTGCCCTGAGTCAAAGCTGTGCTAATTTTTCACTCATGTCTCAATATTAATGTAGGGGAAATACAAAGCGATGAGGTTACACAACAGTCCCAGGCTTGGTTGTCAGAAGCCACCATAACCCTTCAGTCTTCCAGTTGTCATTGTCACAGATGTGATTTCCAAGGTAAGCCATGAACTTCCAGGGGAGCTGACACCTCAGTAGTAATCAGAAAGATCTTCAGTTCCTATGTATTGTGCTGCAGATCCTCTAATTACTTTATATAGATCAATTTTGTTGAATTGTTCTTAGGTTCCTCCTTAGTTTTAATTATCCTTTCCACCTTCTCTTGCCTCTTCCCTGTAGAGGGAACTCGGGGAGGGCTTCTAACCAGGAGGACCAGAGTCTTAGTCTCATTGTCCTTATCTCCTCTACTGACTTGTCATTGGTGCGAAACATGGTCATTGGTGCGAACCATGGTCATTGGTGCATCCAAGGTCACTTTGGATGTCAAATTGGGAGTCAATAGTCCAGCCTGGGTGAACACACTGTTCCCCAAGGTGAGTACTGATGCTTTCTGCCACCAGAGTTACTTTCCTTACAGGTACACGTGCAGTGATGTCCTAAGTACCCAGCTTTATTTAAGATCCTAAAGCACTTTTCACATTATTAGGTCCATTAGCTCTACTTATTTCAGCAAAATCCTCTCCAAGATGATCATATATTTCTTTCCCCAAACTTAAAATTTCCTTTTGATTTTATGTGGATAAACTGTTATTTAAGTTGCTGAATATCACTGGAGACTGATCCTCACAATCCACACCAGTGATGGGCAAATTGAATCCTATCTTATATGTAATTTCTCAATCAGGACTTTGGCAATCTGAATTAAGGGCACTGCGTTACAGTAAAATGAGCTCCTAGAAAAATAATATTGTCTTTCCTTTGTAGGTTGCCGGCACTGTGGAGACTTTGATGTCTAATTGTCTGGCACCATATCTTATGTAGGTATAGCCTATAAACAGAAATTTATAATGAATAAGAAAATTATTATTAATTATTTTTAGGAGCTCAGAACACAATTCTATATACATGATGCAATGCATTTGGAGGGCCAAAAGCTCTCAGAAAGAGACTAATACATAGGGCCTTTCTTTTGATCCAGCGTAGATTTTTTTTACATGCTCTCCATCCCATTTTAGATGGATGTTCTGTCATCAAGAAGTGGTGTTAGTTCTGACCCTACATCTTCAAATTTTATGTTGTTGGTAAACCTAAGTGAATAAGACTGATATTCCATGTGAACTCCACAAAAGGGCTAGGGATGATGAGGGAGGAAGAGTCAAAGCTCCCTGAAATACAGCTAGCTCTCAACACTTTTTCTTCCAGGCTAGAGGAAATGTCATGTGTGCTGTGAAATCCCCTTATTATATTCCTGAATATTCCTCCATCTCAAAATACTTGTGAAAAACCAGTTTAAAAATGAGTTGCTGTTTGCAGTTGCTCCTCTGTGCAAGGTCCCTACAATGGTGCTTCTGCTCTGCTTTGGCTGAGCAATCACCACTGGTTCCAGAAGCCATCGTGACCTGCTGCCAAAAGCCATGCTGTGGCTGGCTGGCTGTGGCTCCTGGTGGGGCAGAGCCAAAAACCTCCGAAACCTGCTTGACCTCCTGGGTTAGCCTGGCTCCCCACCTTGTGACTGTTGCAGTGTGCCATGTCCCTGCTTTGCATTTCTCAGTATTGTTTTCCTGAACCTCTGTGCTCCCCGAGCAGGGATAAGCATATTCCCATGGCAACCGAAACACAGAAGATGGGCAGGATTTGTTCTTCCAACTGTCCCCAGCCTGTGTCTGTGGGAGCATCTCTGGCACTGCAGGTAGCATCTCAGCGAGGGGACCTTTTTGGGTCTGAGTTTCTTAGCAGGAAGCAGAATGCACGGTACTAATGAGGCATCCCTTGTTAACTCTTTCTTCTCCAGGCTGTAAAACAGACAAGAGGATGGGAGGAAGGCTTCTGCCTTTTCCTCGGTACATGGGTCAGGATGGCAGAAATGCTGCATGTGGGATGTGAGTCTGAGGCCAGCCTCATGCCTGCCAGTAATACCAGGGCACCAGCAGAACACACAACACAAAGGAGAAAGCCAGCACTGGCATGGTATGCTGGGAGGGAAAGCATATGCCCTTTTGGGGCAAGCTCCTTACCCCAGAATGATGGGGTAAATTGGATCTCATGTCTCATTTGTTCACTTGCAACATCAGGGCCCACTGAAGAATTGTCCTCCAGTGCTCCCAGAAGCCTCTGAAAACGCTCCATTATCAAGGCTTTGCTAGGAGGTTGATATGCCCCCAAGGGACTAAAATCTAGGTTTGGAGTACGGCTGGAGCAGCCCTGACCTTCTCTGTTCCAGGACCTGCTGCCACCACATGTATGCCCATCAGGAGAGGGGAAGTTAGCGGGGAAATATCAAGAAACTTCTGAAGGTGCTAATTAAGAAACTTTAAGTTTTAAACATTTTTAATTGGACTCATTTTTGGTGTCACATACTATCTCTTGATGAGTCGAGTTCTAAAATGAAAGCTGTTTTAATCTTTCTCTCTCTGTTCCTTCTCTCTGCCCTGCTTGTCTTTTTAGTTAACAAAGTAGAAAAGAAATCACTGAGGCTTCTTGGGCTTTGCTGAACACTGCTATTTTTAAGGTGTTATATTTGATTTACTTTAAATCTGACCAAAAACTCCACCCCGGGCCCAGACCGTCCTTTACCAATGTTGCAGCTAACTTTATATATTTTACATGTCAATTTTTAAGGAGGAAAGACAAAAATTGGGCTTGTAAGAGATGCTAGCTCACCACCTTAATGATGATAGCACCATCCTTTAATGCAACCTTTGCCTGGGGATATTGCAGCCATACCACTGTCTCCTTGTGATAAATGTTACCTCATCATCTCTTTTTCTTTTTTTTTGTTGTTACTAAATGTTTCTTAAATGACAGAAATAGTTCTGTATTGAATTGTAAGATCCAAACACCATCAGGTTTTCCTGTGTGCTCCTTTGTCACTGTTATGGGCCAACCAAAACTCTCCAGGCTTTAAGGCAGTGAGGAGTGTGGTGCGGGCTGTGCAGGTCATGGCCTCTTCTGCCCTGGAATAGCTAAAGACATCAGATTTCAGCCTTCCTCTTATGAGCCGATTACTACTTCACATGTCCCTACCTTCATATCTATTGTGCAAGGCCAATTTTAAACACAAGGTCTTGAAATTAATGGCTCTCTGATGGTGCAGCACTATCACAGACCCTTTTTCCAGGGGCTGCCACCAGCCATGGACAGAAGCCAAGTCAAAGTGGACCTGCACTAGAAGGTGCATGAGTGTGCCTGTTAGTAGCAGCCAGTGCTGGTCAAATGCTGTGCTCTCCGTTGAGGTGGCTCCTTCTTTTTGGGAGAGGTGGGAGGAAGGGATGGATCTGCCCTAAGGCTGCTCTAAACTCAGGCTTCAGCCCTGCAGTGCCAGGAGGAGGCAGCTGTCAGACTGGGGTTTGCTCCTTTTACCTCCTCACCACTGGGCTCTGTACATTCAACTTCAGGGGATTTATAACCTGCCCTGCCAAGAGGAACTGGATACTTTTGGAAGCAGCAAGACATGGTCCTGGCAGCTTCCTCAATTCAGCCCTAAGTCTGGGTATTTCGCAGCTTGCATAACCCTAATTTGCTTTGGGATTTTTGCTAAGGGGCTATGATGCCAAGGGCTGTGCTGTAGAGTTTTTATTTTGTTTCCAGGAGGCTGCTTGCCATTTTTATATTATATCACATGGTCGTGGAGCACTGCAGGTAATAGAAACCATTAGTTTTCATTGATTATTCATGGCACAGTTTGCTTTGCTAGGCATTCTCACAGGCCACAGAGCCTGCAGCCTCCCAACACATGTAAGAGGACACATTTCCTCATCAGAGACAGTTTGGCTCTAAAATTTCCTTGACATGTTCCAGCCATGCAGGCAATGAACTCTTGAGTGGCTTTGACTTGGGTTCACTCCTCACCAATTGCTAATGCTACCTCTGGGCCCCCTGGACACCCTTGACTCAGCTGCTGCCCCTGGGCATGTTTGGTAGCCCCTTTCCCAAGACAGTGCTCCAAGATACCCTCTCTCCTTACCTCCAGCCGTGAACTCCATGTGCTAGCCTTGATCTCTGCCCTAGGGGGAACTGACTTGGGTCCCTGCCAGCATGAGCTGGGACCTAGTAAGGCCTGCAGGGAAATGTTAAAAGTCAGACAGCTCCAATTCACTTTTAATTTTGGGGGAAATCCTGAAAAGCTCTTTATGGAGATTGTATTTTTGCAGCAGCCTGTTTCCTCTTTCCCTCTTTCTTTCCTTTCCCCACCTCTTTATCTGCTAAATAAAACAACCTACATTTTTGACCTGAATTACTTTAAGTTTCCCTGAAGGCATGTGCAGCTCCTAGGACTGTAGGAGGGTTTTCTTCTTTGGTGCGGTTAGATACCATCATTAGAGATGACAGCCAAGCTGGATCCCCTAGTCTGAACACTATATTTGTCTTTTGCCATACAAACAATAACCCCATGCATTTCTGTAGTGCCAGTCATCAGGGAGAAGCTTGGGCTGCTTTACAAACAGGTAGGCATCAATTCTGTGGGCAAAATACCTCCCCATTTCTGCAGGTGAGACATGGGGAAGTTAAATAATTGCCAGCATCACTCAGCGAGGACCTGAATCTGCCTGCATCTATATTCATCTAAATCACCAATAACTGCAATGCTGTTAGCTGAGGAACCAGCAGCAGACCAAAACCAGGACCCCAATCTGAAGGCAGCTCCCCCTGCCCCTTGCAGCATCAGCCCCTCTGCCCTACTAGCGTCTCTCCCTCTCTCTGAGGAGCCATCAAGCTCCCCCAGGCTCTTCAGAGGGTGTCCAAGGTCTGCATGTCCTTGGAGTGGCAGCAGTAGGATGGGGTGGGATGTCCTCTCCTCTGCCCTCACCTCTCTGCTGCCAGAGCTGAGGGAGCAGCGAAACCCCTTTGGAGAGGCTGTGTGTCAGGCCTTAGCAAACTCCCACTCAAATCACACGTTCCAAGTGGTGGGTTTTTTGAAAGGACAATAAAATTGCTCATTCTGGCCCATTTTAACACTCTCTCCTATAACATGCATCGCAGACCTGGCTGAATTAAACCAGCCGTACTAATTTCTCTTGTTATAGCAGCCCTGTGTAACACACAAAACGCTTGGCTTTGGAGGATGATATTATAAAGAAGGACACTGTAATTTAGTGGCTCATTTAATGTGAACCAAGAGAAATATGAGGCATGCCAATGCCGCACTGGGGCTCTATTTATATCCTTTTTGGTGTATGGTATGATTTATAATAAAGGATCATTTTTATATAGTATTAGTGCGGTAACGGAGCTTACTGGGTTACCACATCTGACTTTAGGAAATATTGTATTAGAAGAAGCTCTAAGAACGCCATGTAAGAACAGCTCTTTCTTTAGTATTAAATCATGATTCCAAGTTTCCTAAAATAAATATTAATGCACTCTATTTACCTAGGAATCTGACCTTTTATTAATGCAGCAGGGGGATCTCCATCTCTGAGCTCAGAAGCTGTTGTGTGCAGCCTCACAGAGTTCATTTTGTGGCTCCCAGCCCCTCTGCCCAGCACCCTCCAGCGCTGGGAGCATCCTCCTCTGCCAGGAGCCTGGGAGGTAGGTGGAAGGCAGAGAAAGCAGTGTGGGGAGTGTGGTATCACAGCTTATGGGAAGCATTTCCTTCTTGTGTCCCCCAATGCATGAAGCCCTGCATCCCCTGCACCTCTCCCCTGCCCTGGGGCTGCTGGCAGGGAGGAGGAAGGACTAGGATTTATCATCTCAGAGTTTTTCTGAAGGCCACACAGCGAGTAAGTAGTGGAGGAGAAGAAGAGCAGAGCTGCTTCTGGCATGTCGCCCTCCGCATGATTCAGGACTTGTTTCTGAAGTGAGAGAACTGGGTAAAGTTTCATTTGTCTATCTAGAAAGCAGTGTGTTCTGCTTCCCAGTTAAAGCTTGGGACCCTCATAATGATTCAGAGTGCATGCAAGAATGTGCCTGTACATTGATTTTTAGTGCCAGGCAGTGTAATGCCTGCCAATGATTAGTTCTGCCATGCAGGTGGGTAAAGGAATTAAACTGGGTTTAGAAATGAGAAGGGAAATAATCAGCTGGAGGATGCCAGGGAGAAGGAGAGCTTGCACAGGTGTGGCAACGCCTTTGAAAATGTCACTTCCACTGAAGCTGAAGTGCGAGGTGGTGAGATGTAGAGGGTTTTCTTTGAAGCAACTGGCTGTACAAGCTCATTCCAGGGAGCTGGTGTTGCTCAGATGTTAAGGAAAGATGCTCAGCCCTTCTCTTCCTCCGGAGGAAGTGTCACCTTGGGAAAATCCTGGGTGGCTCATCTCTTTTGGGGTGAGGAATGCCTGGGTGCCTGAGGGGCATGAGTGGTCGCTGGGTGAGGGTAGGGACTGGCTCCAGTCCACGGGGTTTAATTGCTCTGCAGAGATGCCTCTCTCCCTCCCTTCATTCCCTGCAGGGCAGGAAGGAGCTGTAGGAGGCCACAGCATCCTACTGCTAATGCCCCAGCACTCCTGCTGCCATGCTCCAGTGCCAGAACACCTTCGACCAGCTTCCCCTGCTGGGGCTTGACTTTTGGGGCACAAAGTGACTGATGCTTTTCAATGCTGATGGGGCTTGGCTTCCCTGGCCATCCTGGACCAACCTGCAGGAATGGCAGCCATGAGGAGACCAACTGTGGTACCATCCATAGCATCGGATGCAGTTGGCAGCCTGTGCAAGCACATGCCCCCAGCCCAAGCTGCCTCCTGGTCCACACAAAGACGAATGTCACCCTGCAGCCCCCAGCCACATGCTGCCTCCCCAAAGGGGAGTCCCTCTGCTCTCTGCTCTCCTGGTCCCTTGGGGACACAACTGCTGTCGCCAGCCAGGAAAGTGACAGGCAGGAGCGGACAAAGCCAGAGCTGACTGCTTCCTGCTGAGCCAAGCTCAGGGAAATTACCCAGCCACTTTGAATAAAAATGAATTAAGTAGCCTGGCAGCAACTCAGACTATATTTTATTAACTTGGCCAGAACCAAGTAATGTTAATCCCCCTCCCTGAAATTTCTTTTTTACAGCCAGGCTCTAATACATGAAAATGTGCTGGCAAAGTTTTCTGTAGGTTGCAGCCCTCAGGTTAGTAACAACCAGGCAGTGGCAGGGCGGGGGCCAGGGACGTGTGGGGGGTTATCACTTGAATAGAGGCTGAGCTGCAGCATGGAGTCCTGCACAGCCCACCCAAGCACCAAGACAGTGGGCGACAGCTTCCCCCACTGCTTTTGGTGTCACCTTGGCAAAATCCCCAGTGGCTCATCACTTTTGGGGTGAGGGATGCCAGGGTGCCTAAGGGGCATCAGTGGTCACCAGGTGAGGGTAGGGACCAGCTCCAGCCCACTGGGTTTAATTGCTCTGCAGAGATATTTCTCTCCCTCCCTTCCCCTTGGGTAGGAAAACAGCTTTTCTTGGCTCAGCAAATCCTGTGTCTCTGTTTCTCTACAAAATTGGGAGGGGCATCCACACAGACCACTAGGTATGATGCCTCAACGCCCACCCTTGTTGAGGTGCACCCCAGGGAGGGGGTCTGGCAACGAAAGAAAGGCAAAAATCACCTTCTGCACAGGTTCCCCCCTCTGGGCCACCCACTAAATGTGGTGGAGGCCAGGAATGTACTGCAGAGTGACACTTTGCCTGCTAGTGGCCCAGAGCTCCTGCCGCTGGCTGCCAGTGGGACAGCATTCCTGGGGAGGTCTCCAGTGGACTGGTGATCCACTGGGACCCTGGGAGCCTTCTCCCTGTGTTTCACAGATGCTGCCTTTGAGCTTAGTCCAGCAAGGGGATTGCCCTTGTGAGTTCTTGAAGAGGCTGTGGGGCAAATTAGCATCTTCCCCACCCTCGGCATTCTTACGCCCTGCATAACCACTAGCAAGAAATAAAACTGCCCTGCCTTCCTTGTTTATTAGTGATAATAATCCTAATAATACTTCACACATCAGTTGGAGCTTCCATCTGAGGAAATGAAATCACTTTACAGATATTAATGATTTAAGATGCTTAGCCCATCTCTGACATACTTAAGGAAAACCATCCTCTTTTTCACAAATGGGAAGCTGAAGCAAACTGTAGGTAAGTGCCTTATGCCCACACAGGAAGGCAGCAGTGAGGCAGAGCAAAAGACTAGTCTCCTTCACTACCACCTGTGACCATGGCTTCCCTTTGCTGTTTTTCAGCTAACTTCTCTATGCCTGTGATGTTCCAGTGGAGCCATCAAAGCAGCCACTGCAGGCTCCTGGGGGTCAAACCCAACTTGCTCACTTGCACCATTTGGGGGCTGTTTGTCCTTCCAGCACCTGCTCACTGAAGGCGGGCTGGTCCTTGGGTGACTGCAACTGCTTGCTACTGCTCATGGGGTGCAGGACCAGGTTTGCTTCAGCAGTTCCCTTGTTTGGGAGATGCCCTTGGGGTGTGGTGATGCCTTGCACTCCATAAATGACCCCAGTCCTTGGGCCAGACGGGGACCCACCAGGTGTTTGAAGAGGAGAGTGCCCCAGGAATGGGTTGGGCATTGAATCCCATCCTGGGCAGCCTTATCTGTCCTTTTGCTGCAGCCTTGCCTGCAAACACGCCACAGCTGTAACAGCTGCCGGGCTGGCTGCTAACTCAACCGCCATTGCCCAGCGGCTGTCCTGTTGCCTGCAGGGTGGGCATGAGGAGAAGAAACCTGATTATAAATAGTCTGATGAACTCCAGCTCACTGGGCAGTGAATTTTTTCTATATAGCTGCTTTGTAAAATGAAACTAGCCTGTGTCTCTCTGGGTGGAAAAAGAAAGCAAGCGGGTACCACACCTCTTCTATTATGTGCGTAGATCTGCCCATCGGGGTCTGGCAGTGCTTGCCTAGTTAAATGAAATACTTGTTATAAACATGGGACTACTGGGTGGGTGGCTGTTAACTGTTTAGGGCACAACTTTAAATAAAATCATTTGGCCTGGATCACAGGCCGAAACGGGATTTTCCGCCTTGAGATGGAACCAGATCTGGGCTGCCTGCTTCCCTCTGCTATGCAGAGCATATAAATAACCCCCTTCTCATCCTCAGAACAGCTTCTTCTTTTTTTTTTTTTAGCATGAGAAGAAAAAAAAAAAAGACAGGCAGGCAAGCAATAGTGAAAGTGCCACCATGTTGTTCTATTTTAAATCCTGCTTGCCTGCAACTTCACATGCAGGCAGGGGAGGAGACCACTGGGTCAGCCCACCACCGCCTGCCTGGCTGCTGCGGTGTGCGTGTGCCTGTGTGCACTTATTGTTCTATCCTCACGTCACCTTTCAGCCTGTGCCGCTCAGCCTCCCTCTGTCCCGAAATTTTTGATTAATAGGTTTGCTTGCTTTTTATATCCACACATGTGGTGCATCTGGAGCAAGGCGTGCCTCCGCTTTCTTGTTGTTGTTTTTTTATCTCCCTCTCTATCTATACGTATGCATTTTTTTTTTTTTTACTTTACTTGCAACTGCCATGGCAACTGTTACATGTTTGGCAAAAAGCTTACGGAGAAGAAAAGGGGCTCAGAGCACTCAGCTGGCAGATGTCCAGTGTAATCATGCCGCAGCGCCGAAATGAGGCCTTTGGCTGGCTGCCGAGCTAGGGAGAACAAAGATGTCAGTTCCCCGTGTTGGCGGCGGCGCTTGTTTGGCACCCTTATATGGTTTCCCAGAACTCCTCGCCTTGGCGGCTTTCCATTCCCTTTAGGGCAGCAAACAGGATTAGCACACACAGACTTGTTTTTCTCTTTTCTCCTCCAACTGTTCCAATGACATCATCCCTGCTGCATTCAGCTGCCAGCAGGGTGACTTTGGGGGTGGTTGTTTTTTTTTTTTCTCTTAAAAAAACCACCACCATGCACACATCAGCAAGCATGATGGTTTAGGTAACGCTTGCACACCTTTCTTGTTAAATTAAAGCCCTCGAAGTGGAGTGAGCTCAGGCAAACCAAGCCAGACATGCTGTGCTTTTTTTTTTTTTTTTCTTCTCGTAATTGAATTCCTGCAAGATAAAAATCTCCTTTTCCTCAGTAGGCTGTAATCAGCGCTCGCAGAGCTGTGGTTTCCAACTGCCCTCGTCATGTGCTTCCTTATGAAACTCCATGGAGAAATCGCCTTGGCGCGGGTGCCAATTTAAAGGGCCCAAGAGCGAGGAGCAGCCTCTGCTGGCTCCCCAGAACGGTGGGGCTGGGACCACCCAGCCTGGGGAGCAAGGGGGTGTGTGGGCCCATGGGGCTGCTACTGAGTGGCGTAGGAGGGAAGCCCCCTCTGCTAAGGAAGGACTTTGTTTAGGAGAGTTTTAGGTTGGTACTGACTGTGGGGGGTGGGGAGGAAGATGTGCAGGAGAAATCACTGAATTTTTTAACTTTCCTCTCAAAGCCCAGACCAGTTTTCTGCTTCTGGACATCTGCCCTGGGCATTTTCTTCTCTTTATCTGGTCTCTTTGTCAGCCAAATAACAGAGTCATGCCCCATTCCCAGAGGGGTACCAGCAGCTCAGCATCACCCCTCGCCAGGAGGTGGGCAGCCCTTGGTGGGGTGGCTGGGGCCAGCCAGGGCAGGAGGGCTGCCTGCCCACTCCCCTGCCTGCTTCCCTTGCACCAGTGCTCCTGTTTTCCTTGGCGAAGGCTGCAGGATGTGATGCTCGCTTCCTCCTGTTGCTGCAGACCCAGGGAAGGGGCCCGAAGGGGATGATGGGCTTTGCGTGAAGGGTTGCTCAGTGATGGAAAAGCTCCCCAGTCTGGGGCTGGCCACAGACCACTGGATGTTTGTCAGCATGGGAAGAACTGGCCAGTCCAGTTCCTCTTTGGGTTGCTCAGTTTTTCCACCATGCAGGCGGACAGACAGATGGACAAGCATAGACGACAAAGCAGGGTTGCTAGGAAAGCTTTATGTAAGCGGCACTCAGCCGGCAGCTGACAGTGCAGCAAGTGTTCAGCTCCCAGAGCTCCACATCAAGCCTGGCAGCACATCAAAACCTCTGTTTCATAACACACTAGAAATAGGATTTTCTAACAGCACCGAGAGGACTCGCCTTGTTGTGCAGGGACCTGGGATTTTACCAGTTGTTAATGGTTAACTAGGCAGTGGCCTAAAATAACTGGTAGCACCCTTCCCCATGACAAGGTACATGATTTTACCAGGCACCCTACCTGGTGGCAGCCATGCCACCCTGGACCACCTGCTAATAACATAACATGGGAATTAATTAGCAATTAAGAACAACCAAACAATTACAGCACCAGCTGTCGGGAGAGAGGCTGTGATGCAGTGAATGGCTTTCCCAGGAAGGGGACTGCCCTCTGCCGGGAAGGGGGGTGCCTGATTGTGCCCGGGGAGGGAGCTAGGATGCAGGGGGGCTTCCCCAGAGAAGCACAGATTTCCAGAGATGCCAAGATTTCATGGGAAGAAGAGAGTACCAAGAAATGAAATGGGTGTATCCCAACCCTGTTGACTTCATCCCACCGCAGTGGCAACCCTCACCTGCCCACCTCAGCTGAAGTGTTTTGACGCTGGTGCTTGGGCTCCTCCAGCTATGCTGAGGGAGTAAGCAAGCATCGGCCATGCCCTGAGCTTTATAGTGCGTGTAAGGCACAGCTCAGGGTGTCCTTTGCAGAGCAGAGCTGCGGCTTTGGTCAAGCCTAGCTGTGGGTGTGGGGCTTGCTGCAGTGCTGAAGGGCAGAGAAACCAGGGTGCTGCTCCCACACCCTGCCTGCTTGCAGGGCTGCCCCGTCACAAGAAGGAGGCAAGAGTCGTTCACCTCCTCTGCTCCTGGGTACCAAAGGGGATGGCAGCATGGTCCCACTTGGGCCTCTGCCCACCCCAGCTCCTTGCTGAAATGTGCTGATGGAGCAGGAAAGGCACTTAACTTTTTTTTCAGATGTTGAAAAAAAGAGTAAGTGCATTAGATAGATTCATGGAGATGGAAAAGGCCCAGGTACACATTCATTGCCGCCTTCTTGCTGATGAAGAGTTATCCCCTCTTGGACGCTATCCAGTATTTTGTCCAGCCTAATTTCCAGTGATTCAAGTGATGGGGCTTCCTTTGGGAAACTCCGTCACTGCCTAATGCACTTTGCTCTTAGGAACAGCATCTCACTTTGCATTTGGCTTCAACAGTTCATCTTTAGGCTCTGCACTTGCTTCCCAATGCACTAGCTGCTTGCAGGATCTTGTCTCCTCCAGGCAAACTAGATGTCTTGAGCTCTTTTAACTTTCTCCATCATTCAGTTTTAATCCTTTAACCATTTACTGCTTTCCTCCTCTCTGCTGCTGTCTGCTCCATATAGGCCTGGGTTTGGCAGATACAGCCGAAGTATCTCTGGATGGAGAGAACCTCCTTGGTGCTTCAGCAGCAGTGGCTCTCTGACAGCTCTGTGCTTCTCCAGCTCTGGGCCAGTGAGAATGAGCTCAGTGGCTGGCAGGGGAGAGTGCAGCTGGAGGGATGCTCTATTTTACACTGACTACTAACAGCCCAGAGGGGTTGTTCTGCTCAAGTAGGACTGCTGAGGCATAGAAACACCCTAGCCACAGAGTCTTTCCCTTGGCCATGCTCCCTGCAGAGGTGCAGGCAAGAGGTTTGGGTGGAGGAACTTCTCAGTGTAACTCCAAAAGTGTGAACTGCCAGGTCAGTGCAAGCAGGGCAGTCTTGGTCCTGTCCCCTCAAGGAACATCACCAGTGCAGCTGCAGGGTACCTGTACCCAGGTGCCTGAGCTAGATGGAGCAAACTCTTCCTGCATGGTCAGAATAACTAGATGGCCTAAGTTACATCTCTGAGGGTATTTAATATAAAGCAGTCTCCTTCCCTCCATCACCTTTCACAAAAAAATGGTGTGAGCTGCCCTTGTCCTGCATGGAAGTTACTATCTGCAGTTGATTCTCATGAGTGTGTCCTCCTCTGTTTGGAAGTGCAGGGGTATCCCTGTTCCTCACCTACCATCTTGCATTTTTCTGAGAGGACTATATTTCTCTGGTCACATTCCAAGTCCTTTCTTATCCCCTTACCTATTTTTGCTCTTCCATGTGTCTGTACTTGCAGCTTCTTGGTATGGGGCCATGAGCACTTCTGCCCGGTGCTCCCACCCATGACAAGGGGAGTCCTAGTCCCTGGTCTCCCACTGGCTTGTCCCCTTGTGCACTGTGTCCTCTCTGCCTCCTGGCATCTGTCAGAGCACTCAGCACAGCTCGGCCTGGGTCAGATGCCTGTGTTCCTCCTCACTGACCCAGGGCTCTCCCTTTCTTTTTGTTTCCTTTTGTTTATGGCACTCGATCCAGCTTTCAGGCCCTGCACAAATGCTCTGCTCCCGGCCAACTTGAATACGTTTCAAGGAAGATTGCACAAGAGTTCAGGGCTGGTGCTGGGAGCCAGGCCTGCTGGGCTGGCTGTTTTGTCCTCTCAGGCCCGGTCCTGCCGGAGGACCTGCTGGCACAAACTCTTGCCAAAGCAGAGTCAGCAGGATGCTGCATGAGCTGCCGAGCTAGGAGGAGCCAGAGCAGCAAAGTCCAACAGAGGTCAGGGACTGGCTTTGCAAATTTAGTTTTTTTTAAAAAAAGAGACAAGTAGAAGTTTGTTTGGGATGCTTTGCTCTCTTTTAAAGCCACGTGGATTGATGGCAACCTCAGCTACCTCCAGGTATAAATAGCTTTTCTTCTAATTTCACACTAGGGCTGGGCAGTAAAAGCTCTGCTACTGCTGGCAGTGGTAGAGGATCTAGGGTCTGAGCATGGAGGAAGGGGCTGGCAAGCCAAAATAACCACCCTGAAGTCAAAGGGGAAGTGCTGGAGGAGTCCTGATGGCTTACACCACTGCAGATGTGCCCAGGAGCCCAAACCACCCTCCATCAGTGGCACGGCGGAGACACCCTGCAGAAGCAGCTTGCTGGGTTGCTGCTTGCAGTCTGTCTGGCCTTTGGCAAGAGAAAGCACTTACTACCCCTCATCTCTTGAGCACAGCTTGTATTTCAAGTGACGCAAGAACCTTGCTTGTCATCCATGGGTTTAAAAATGCTTCAGGCAAGTAAAAATAAAAGCCTTTTTTTTTTTTTAATGGTTCCTAACTTTTTTCAAAAGCAGGTTTGTTATGTTTGGTTGGTCTGTCTTTTCAGTGACCTTGTCAACAAAGATATCAGCAAAGAGTTGATAGGGGAATACTTGGAAAAATCAAACCTATATGCACGAGTAGGCTGCAGTAGGGTGAACCCTGGGAGAGTTAGCCGACCTGCTGAGCCTCTGTCAATTATTTTTGAAAAATCACAGGGAACACGGAGCTTCGGGGCACAGGAGGTTCCTCAGCAGCCTGTGGCTGAGATGTTGAAGTGCCTTATGACACCCATTGCCATCACAACTAAGAAATTTTGTTTACTTTTGTGATACGAGCGACTCCCTGCTTTGAAGGAATTCAGAGTGACTTAAAACCTCTTGGGAAAGCTCTGTCTTTCTCAGAGGTGGGATTCATCTCAGCTGACTGTAGAAGTTTGAAAGTCACACAGTGATCCAAGCTAATCATCCTTGCTCTTCTCATAGGGCATGAGGAGGAACAGGCACAAAGCATCTCACAAAGCACAACTCGTTTATATGTTCAGTGAGATAAACATCTTGCTGAAAGTACCCACCTCTTCCACAGAGCACAGTGGGAGCCTGGGAGGTTTGGTTAGCCACAGCTGCCTACCTTAGAGAGGATGAACACTAAATGATATGGCCCACACTGGAGAACAAACTCACTTTTGGTCCTTTGGAGACACAGGGGAGGTGCCCGATGACCTATAGTGGACATACAAATTCTTCCTCTGGCTCCCAGGTTCTAGTGCAGCTTCTTGGCTGTTGGCAATCTCATTAAAAATCCTGATGAATGCAACAATGCAGCACCTGAATTATTCTCACTTCCAGCAATTTCATTTGACTACATGGTAATATTCTTCTCATATTTTCCAGTTTAATGTAATGCTGATAAATGATATGACAACGATAAATTTTCATTTTATTTAAAGCTGTTTATCATCCATATCTATTATGGAAAGTCATCAATTATGCAAAAAGCGTGAATGTTTAAAGAGCCTCTAAAGTGTCTCTATTTATGGATTGCATGTTGTGTCTTCTTTACTTCTTGCTTGTGCACACACTGGAGGGGCCCCTCCATTAAGTACCATTTTGAAAAAAGAGCTTATAGAATGGAACTCGACAAGGGGATCATAAGCTGGAGGCTTGTTGCAAAATGTGGCTGAGCCATAAAAATTTCACTTTGTGGGAGAATCCCTCAACCATCGAAGCTGGGTCTAAATCAGAGGACCAGTAAACTAGATGGATGCAGTGTGCCTGGGATCAAAAAGCCATGCTCTACTGCTTGCCTGAAGTCACCTTCCACAGCTTAGCTAGGGCTTCTCAGTGAAAGGGAAATAAATGGGTCCTTCAGGAGCTCTCATTAGCAGAGCAGTCCACACTGCTCACAGCCCACTAATTTCTGCAGTCTGTGGTCCCTGGTAAAAGCCAGAGGAGCTGCATCCCAACAGCTGGGAAGGGTGTGGACCATGCTGCAGAGACTCATGGCTTACAGAGGGCTGCTCCTGCTCTACAGTGAGGGAAAAAAACCGCTTGAAATGGCTGAGAACTTTTAGGTTCAGACAGCTATTGCTTGTCTCTGATTTTGCACAGTAACTTCTTTGCTACAGAGGTCCAGATTCTGCTCACAGGGCAGTGTCTTTGGAGCCACCCTGAATTAACACCAGTGTAACTGGCAGCTTGTTTTGGCATGTGCATTAAATCACAGTAATGGAGAGATTTTACAGCAATGAATGCAGGCCAGGGAGTGAGCACCAAACAGAGACCTTTTAAAGGAGCTGGAGATGTTGGCATCTTGGATCGCCTATTTCTTTCCTTTCAAGATGCTGGAAGGACAAAAAGGGTTAAAGCAAGGAAATTAGATCACAAAAAACAAATGAAATAAACAGCCCTATCCTGGTCTGATGCTGATCTTGTGTGTGGTGTGCCAGTAAATGCCGAGTAACCCAGCACACATCTGGGTGTTTCTGGGGAAGCTCTGTCTATTCAGGCGCACTGGGGTGTTGGAGGGGGCCCACAGCTGCCATGGCTCTCTGGCAGCGTGCGACAGGAAAGGGAAAGCTTTCTCACACATCTGACACAAGAGGTCGATTGTGGGGATTGCTGACGGGTGACCTCCCTGTGCTGCCAATGCTGGGGCTGCTGGCTCCTCCGGCCTGGGCACCCACTGGGAGACCTTCTGCTCTTGCATTACAATGCCCATAGCATTTGTAAGTGTCCTGTAGATGCTGAAGACTTAGGTACTTAAACATCTCTCCAAAGTAATTAGTTGTGTTTTTGAATTACTTAGAATTTATGTAGTGCTGTAGGGGATGTGTCAGGCTGTGACAAAGAAGGTAGCATGAAGCCTGTGGAGTGGGAAGCACAGTGGCATCTGCTATTTTTAAACTTGCAACACAAGGTCACCTCCACGCTCTCCCCACATCCAGCGCTGCTATCTCCTGCCCGCCTGCCCTTCACAGTGCTTGGTGGTCTTTGCCATGAAATCTTTCCTTTTCTTTCTCTCTTCCTTTCCTCTTGCAGCCATCAGATGTCCTTGACAGTGCCATGCGCCTTTGAGCCAAGTAAGCAATAACACAAGAGAGGATTTGCAGCCATCATGCCTTTCATTGAGTGCATTAAAGGCCTGGGATCAAAGGCTGGCTACTTCCAGCACTTGAAGAGTTGCAGTGGCATATTAGTGAGATTTTTTTTCCCCTACCAGTTCAAACAGCTATGCAAATTTTCCATTCAGCTTCTATTTTTTCCCTAGGGTCACGGGATGAGCGAGAATGTCCTCTGAATCCTGCTTTGTCCCATGGTAGACACTGCTTCTCACTGCTCTCATCCTGATCCAATCCAGCTGTCATGAAGCTTGCTGTGGATCTTGCACCCAGTGCTGTGATGGTTGGACTGGTCCAGAACATCACTGCTCTGCCAGAGAGAAATCTTTTGCTTTACAGCCATGGGCAAATACAGTATCTCTCATGCCATACAGAGAAATGCTATTCTGTTCTGGTAGCTCTCTCCCATACCCGGTGATGAAGGGAGTGAGGCCCCTTTGAGAGACTCCCCATAGCCCTCAGCTTCCCGGTACCCATCTCTGCATGCCAACATCTCTGTATTTCACCTTCTCTGCTGGACACACTTTCCGGTGCATCCTGAGATCACTCTTGTCTTTCCATAACTGCATTCCATTTGTACCCAAAATCATTAACTACCAGCATGCCCTTTTCCCCTGCAGCCAGTTCCAGATGAGTTCCCAGTTCACAGTGTCAGTCCTTGCTGTTAATCCATAAACTACAACCTTTACATTGGGAACTGTTCAACATAATTAGATTTCTATTACATGATGTCCTTTCCTACAGTTAAACAAGACTTGCTTTACTAAAACAGCCAGCCTCAGGTGAGGTTTAATTGTAACCTTGGTGTGAAATCTCTGTGCTTGCACGTTGTTCTCTCGAAGGCTCCAGTGCACCACACTGTTGCCTCTACTTACCTTGACACAACACATTAGCAATCATCCATAGCTCTCTGGCAGTGAGACCCAGCCTTGTCCTGCAGTATGTCAGCCCTCTCCTAAGGACCCACTCTTTCCATGAGGAGAAGAATAAAACCAGGATGGCTCCAAGTCAGGTCACCCTGACTGCAATGTAAACACACTACCTGCTCTAGTGCAAGCTGGAGAGGAAAACAAAGGCACAATAGAGCAAACAAGGTCATTACATACAATTTGATCCAATTATACATCTAAAACCAGGGCTCTTTTTGTGATTATTTTTATTTTGTGCTGAGAGGGAAGGAAAGCAGCCTGACACATAATGCGGAGCAGCGCTGCATACTGAAATGCATCTTGTCTCACATAAAACAGCAATAATGCCTCCTAAATCCACCTGTACCACGGCTAAGCATTCATTTACCCCTACTTTTCACCACTGCCATTCTCTGTGGTTAAAAAATGTTGGTATGCAGGAAAAGTTTCCTCCGGCAGTGTGCAGGCTGCAGCCACCCCCCTCCCCGAGCCCAGTGGCTGCTTTGATGCCACAAGAGCATGACAGTAAGAGAAATGCCTGGGGAAGTGAATCAATAGCAGCAGGCTGGCCAGCTGCAGGGTGAGGACGGGGTAAATCACTGGAAGAAACTTTCCCAGCCACCGGAGGAGTTGGGAGAACAATGCGGAGAAGAGGATGTGAGGCACTTCCCGCCCCTGGCCAGCCCTGCACCAAGGAGTGTCGCTGCCTCCAGCGCTATCTTTGCACCCCTGTCATCGTCTGGAGACAACTTCTGCTGTTTGCTGTGGGTTTCTGTACTCATTGTTTCTTTTTGCTCTCTCTCAGAGACCTTAAAAAAAGGGGACTGTGTCCCCCAGCCCATCTGTCTGACATCTACCCAGCCTGTCCAAGGCAGGTCTTTGAGCCAGACTGGGAGTATTCTGGTTCCTCTCTAAGATCTGGCTGGAAGAGCAGTGCTGATGCTTTTTTTTATTTTCCCATCCCTCTTTCCTTCCTCCTGTCATCCCCTGAGAGATGGAGATAGTGGATTTTTTGTTTGTTCTGCTTTCCCATAACCTCTGTCTATTACCAGCCACTCAAATCTCTCTATCTAGATCCTGCAGAGCTGCTTCTCTCTATAATGTTCAAGTACCTTTTGCAAGTGAAAAAAAAAACCAAACCAATCTGGCCCTGTGATTTTCCTCCCTGCTACCAGGAAACAGGTTTGTTTGTTTTTTAATGAATGCGAAAGAATGCAGATAGTGGTGAGGAAAAGCTTGGGCAATGAGTTCAGCACTTCTTTATTTAGGCTCCTCCATGTATATCAACTGAGCGCAGCAGGCGGCAAAGCAAGAGCTGGATGTTATTTCAGGAAAAGCCTGGTCTTTCATGCTTGAGACAGAAAAGCATCCCTGGAGGGGAACTCTCAGCTCCTGTCCTGCATGGGTTATTTGCGCAGAAACGGGACAAGGAATTCCAGCAATGCTGTTTTTCTTCTCTGTCTTCCGGACTTTGCATAGCAGGTGTCCCCAGGGCTGTCCACTGCCACCGAGACAAGTCAGGTGTTCACACCTACAGCACTGCCTGACCTGGTATTTCCCACTGCTCCTCTGCTGGATCGCAGAATCACAGAATGGCAGGGGTTAGAAGGGACCTCTAGAGATCATCCAGTCCAACTCCCCTGCTAAAGCAGGTTCACCTAAAGCACATTGCGCAGGAACATATCCAGGCAAGTTTTGAAAGTCTGTAGAGAAGGAGGCTCCACAACCTCTCTGGTCAGCCTCTTCCAGTGCTCCGTCACCCTCACAGTAAAGAGGTTTTTCCTTATGTCTAGGTGGAACTTCCTGTGTTCTAGTTTGTGCTCATTGCTCCCTGTCCTAAATACTTACGGATACTTATGGCTGCACAGGGCTGGAGACAGAACAGGCACATCCATGGCATGATGTGGGAGATAGATAGTGCGCAGGAGTGCTGGAGATTCTGCCACTTATACCATGTGCGCAAGGCAGCATGCTACGTGGCGTGGGCTGAACACTAATAACAGGTTCATTCTAGCTGCATACTTGCTAGAAACAATGGACTGATATCAGTCACACTGATGTCAACACCAAGAAGGAAAAAAACCCCACCAAAGTAAAGTGGCAGATGAAGCACAACATTTCTCTTGACTTACTGCATGGTACGTTTTGCTAGTTTTAGGTGTTTCAACCTTACTGAAAATCAAATTTCAGTCTTGAAGCATCACTTCAGCATGAAAAGTAGAAGTGCATCACATAGAGCAAGCTGCTTAGACTTACAATTTTATTAAAACAATACATATATTTTGGCCATGGCTCTTTGCTGAATTCAGCATAGATTCAGGCTTAGTCAGCCTGAAACTGCATTTTTCAGTGCATAAAATATTTATTGCACTTACTTACCTGGTTCTAGCCATGATATTGTGCAAACCACATCTTTGTGATACCTCCATAGTCAAAGGCACAGCTATTCTTTGGGATCCAAGTAGCTCTGAGACAGATCACCTTTAGTTCCAAACTACATATTCATTTGCCCGTGGTGAGTGCATTTCTTCCTCGCACATGGGATTTTTTGCTTCTTTCAAAGTATGTCTTTTGTAGCAGATTTTTATATAGGTTTTTATGCAATAACTTATTACTAGGTTGTTTTCTATTGATGCAGAGAAATCTTTCATGCAATCTGCATCCCATTAACAGCTTCATAAGAGATGCTCCTGATTCTAATGTTTCTGTACAATAAGCCAATAAAGCCAAATATGGGAAGGATTATGGGGTACATGGCTCTTATATTCACAAAATGGCTCATACATTCAAAAGAGAGGTATTGACTCCTCTGACACCTAAGGTTAGTCCTAAGAGTTACTACTACTGATATTTTTCATCAGCATTTTGACTGTCTTGTCTCCTGTTGGTTGCCCCCTCCCTTTTCTTGCGCTGGCAGCAGATACTGAAGAGAAGCCTCACTCTGCACGGACTGCTGGCTCACATGTGGGCATCCTACACAACTTGCCAGGTGGAAAACGCTGCTGGATTCCAGCACTGCCACAAAACCAGTGCTGTTACATTTCTGCAGCACTGGAATAACAACAGAGGCTGCCTTGGGGCAGGTATAGACACTAGCCCCTGTCCCTGCCACCAACACCTTCCTGTAGGCACATTTACACCCTATGCTTTCCCTGTAGTAAAGGCCAGGTGCCTGTGCTGAGCCTTTCAGATCTGCTGCCCGTCTTGGATGTTGCTGATGTGACATAGGTTGGTGGGCTGACTTGCCAGCTGTGGAGGATGAATAACTCTCACCCTGATGCCAGAGCTTCAATCCTTAGTCCCAGAGCTTTTTTTACTGAGTTTTGTAAACAGGCGATTGGAAGTGAAGGACAGATGTTAGAATCTGGCCTCCCACTGCCAGAGACCCCACAGCTCTACAGAGGGTTGTGATGGGATGCCTGCACAGGGAAATATCACTGAGCAATGGGGAGGTTTTTGCTCTTGTCCCTCAAGGACCATGTTTGCACAGTGCTTCTTACCAGGGTTAGACAACTACTGCTGTGATGGGAAAGGTGGTGAAGGAATGAGGATGGTGGGAAGCTGGCTCAGAAGAGAGAGAGAGCATGATCGGAGAGGGAAAAGCAGCAGTCCAGAGCATGGTGGGGACCTGCCTACAGCTGAGTTTTCCCTCCCTCCACCAGATCTTTCCTTGTCTGCTCCTGCTTCATCTGGGAACAGTAGTTATGGGTCAGCTCAGCCATCTGGCTCCCTTGTGCTCTCTTTTCATACAGGACACAGCCCGAAGTTCTCATACAAATTCAAGTAACTATCCAGGCTCCTGGGAAATACATGAAAGGGCACTCTCTTGTACTGTGGCGATGCCCAGACCACATTCCCTCCCAGCGCACACGTAATGCTCTGCATGTTGTTAACTACCTCAAGGTTTTCACATGCTTGGTTGCCTAATAGAGAGCATTTCTTCTGTCTGCAACAAGCAGCACTCAAAAAAGTTTTTTACCTTCTTTGGTCACATTCATACATGCTCCTCTCCTGTTTCAATTTCTCAGCCATTATGAGACTTCAGCATATTTTGTTTGCATATTGTGGCCTGCCTTTTCAGCTTCGTGGTTATCAATGTTGGCTTTATGCCTCCATTTGATTTAGAGGTGGCTCCTAAATGCAATACGCCCATGGAGCCAAGCACAGAAACAGCCGCTGAGCACACAGCGGAAGGCTTTCAGAAATGTAGTGATGATGAGCTGGACATAGTCCCAAATGAGCTCATCTTAATCTTCCCTAGCACAGGGGTCCCCTGTCCACTGCCCTCCAGATGGCTTGTGACACTGCCCTCAGGTGCCAGCCACCCTCTGCCCCTCAGTACAGAAGGCTGGATGGGTTGGAGTGCTTGGGTACACGTGTACCGTGGGCTCATCCTCTTGGGCTGCTGTTGATGGAGCAAACCTGATGTTGCCAGGCCAGGGCTGGCTCTGGTACTGCAAAACTCATAGGCCACACATTTTTCGGTGTGTCAGAGATGGAGGTGACCTCTAGGGGGTTCACACAGACCCACATGGTATGAGTGACCTGCCTGGTCTTCTGTGTGCATGTGCCTCACAGGAGGTTGGACACCTCACAGCCCTTTCGAGTAGTGAGACGTTAGCAAGCAGCATTTAAAACTTCCTCTGCACATATCCATGTGTGCATACACACCTGTGAAAGGCTTTTCTTGCAGTTAAAATTGAGCATTGACACCTTTTTTTGCAGCACTGTTTTCAGAGTCATGGTGTGTTCACACAAGGCCTGTTTTCCTTTAAGTTCATTAAGCAGCTGTTATTGGTGCTACCAGCCTTTGAGACAGCAGCACCATGAGCAGATGACCTGAACATTTTTCCATTTGTTGCAAAGCACTGAAGAGGCATCATTCCCCTTCTTGAGATGGGGCATCCACAGCGTGCACTAATTGGGCTTGGCAGTACCAGGGGCTGGATCACAGCTTCAGATCTGCACTGGGGGCTGAGTCAGCCCAGTTGTGATGTCTTCTAATTCATGGCCTGATGTCTTCTGGCCTCATATCTCCACATGGCATGGCTTTGAGCTGAATGCACACCCCTCATGGATGCATTGCTGGTGGCCTTGGGGCAGGCCCGGGCTCAGGAGGGCGCTCGGCTATGGACCAGCCCAAGGACATGGTCTCAGACAGCTACCAGGGTGCAGGATGTCTGAGAGCCATGTCTCCTCCCTTCAAAATGTAATTTTCATTGCCACAGAATTTTGCACTAATCCAAGCTTTTGTGCTTCTTAAATTTCTAGCATCTGTAGGGTGTAACTTTATCAAACACTAAAAAAGACAGTTCAGCCAGCTTCAATATGTCCCTCCCTTGTTTTCTTTCTCTCAGACTTCAAATTTTCCTTTTGTTTGGACTGTATGTCTGTTTTATCCTTTACCTTTTTGTTCTACAACTTTATTATGGTGATGCATAGAAAAGACCAGGACCCTATTAGGCACGGCCAACAAAAATAGCCTCCAAAGAGCTTGACTATAAATTGCCTTTCTTTGAATTTTCTGTTTTCGGTTACTTCTTTCACCACTTCTTCCTCCATTCTTTTTCTGGGTATCTCTTTCATTTCTTCCCCGTCTTCTTTTATTTCCCTGTCTTTTATTCTGTTTCCTGGACCTTTTTTTCTCCTTTCTCCTGGGGGGGGGGGGGGGGGGGGGGGGGGGGGGGGGGGGGGGGGGGGGGGGGGGGGGGGGGGGGGGGGGGGG
>JAVSBS010012033.1:21123-33147 GCA_033124195.1 Coracias cyanogaster | reverse complement strand
TCTGCCTGGGGCGGTTTCTTCAGCCATCAACCGATGAAGGAGGAGAAAAGTAGCAGCAGGCCTCTAAATGTAACAGGCGTAACATACTCAATAACACATGCAGCCCTCACAGCTCACTGATTATCAGACCACACAGCACTTGTGGTGACAAGAGCTTCGGGGCACTTCCTTTTGAGAGTTGCTTGTCCTGTCTTCTTTGCTGCCATCCCATCTCAGCTGTCCATCTTCCAGCCTGAAAGTCTGGAAGACTGTCTCCTGATGCCTGCCCGTGTGTTGTTCTGGAAAAGCTCACCTGAGTAGGGTGAAAACAAGTTGGCTTTTGCCTGTCATCTGTGGCTCTGGCATGTTCCTGCAGATATCCCTTTAGGTACTAAGATATTTGCCTGTGAGTATTGTTGGCAGGGTGGCCAGTAACTCTGCTGCAAGTTATTTTAATGACATCGATTTCACTACTTCACTGTAGTTTTGCTTCACTACATCAAGTCTTGGCAGTAGAGTGAAGTGGCAGCTGATTAATTCAATGTATATGATGTTTCTTTATGGGGCACCCAGAATCAAAGAGATCACCCAAAGCTCCTGTGGATGTCTGCCTAGCGGCTGGAGAAGTTTCTAAAGGAGCTGTTGACTTTATTTTAATAAACACTCCAAACAACTATATGGCTACAACTTTATAACTGACTCCTCTCCTGATGCAAGTCTATAAAAAGAAAACACTCTTCCACTGTTATAAAAAAGCAATGATGATACATCTATAGCTGGTAGTCTGATTTCTGCTCTGTATCTAGCAGTTGTTGACCTGATGTGTCCTCCAATGGTTGCTCTTTGAGTCATAGGAAACTCCTTGGGAAAGTGCAGATACCTTCAAGGCTCAAGGAGAATAAACTAATCACAAGTTGGCTGACTGGGTGAGCCACAGCACTAAGTGTTGCATATTTTCCCACTCAGATGGCTCCCAGAAAGCCAATTTCTCATTAAAAAGAAAAAAACACGTTTACAAAGTGCTGCCACAGTGCATCCTCTGTTACAGTGGAATTCAGAATCAATTGTCATCAGTTGGAGAGACTCTCCTGGTCATGCTCTTGGACTTTGGATCAAACTTTACAATGCTTCAAAAAAGCTATGAAAAAAAAGGTGGGAAGGTTAGAAAGGCTTCCACATGAAGTCATGGATAGGTAGTGTTGTCTAAACACATACCTAGCGGCTTAGACAACTGGCTTATTTGCATTAACCAAATGGTATTCTGGTTAAAAGAAATCACACTTCTGGCAAGCAGAGAACCCCCTGAACCTGAGCTCATCTTCCCTGAAGTAAAATCAAAAGCAGCCATGCCAGCTCATAATTTCAAGCTTCCTAAAACAAAACATCTATTAAAAGTAACTCACCTCAGGCAAAAGCCTGCTGTAACAGATAGGCTTTCCACTCCTCCTCTCAGAATACCTGGTTGCCCAAAACCCTGCACCTAGCCCCCACTGCTCAGATCTCCTGCTGACTTTGCCAGGAGAGGACTGAAAGCCACAGGTCAGTCCCAGGACTCAGCATGCTATTAGCACTTTTGCAAAAGTAGCTGGAAGAACTATTTACCCTAACTCTTACCTACTTATTTTTTATTCCAATAATTTAGCTCTTGTCCATGCTGAAGAATTAGCTCACCAAAGAGCTGACTTTGTACGAAGGGGAGAAGAAAATTCCTAGTTAATAAATATATAAACAAACAAACAGTTCCTGCTCCTCCGTAATGTGTGATACGAGTTCTAAATTTACATTAAAAACCTTTCAATACTAGACCATGAAGGGAAGGCCTGCCTTTTCTAACACTGTTTAGAGTGAAAAACCAGCATGGAAAACCTAACTGAAAATGCATTTGAAAATGCTTTCTTAAAAATATGAATCATAAAAAGCAAACTGGCATATAAACTCAATCTTGCAATAGTACTTTGTGAATTGTTTTGATATTGGAAAGATGCAGAGCGTATGCTAAGATCAGCTGCCTGCATAGACTATTTTATAATAAATGGCATTGCATTTTTCATCCCCATCACATTCTCCAGCCATACAGTACTTTTATTTATTACTGGAGTGTTCAGCAGCAATGAGAGCTGAAGTGAGGAAGGAAATGGCTTCAAGAACATGGCAAGAATCCTGTAAAGTTAAGGGAGTGGAATGGGGAAAGGTACTTTAAAAGTACAGGTGGTTGGTGTAAATTATTGAACATTTGAAATGTTTTCCCTTGGCAATTTTAATCACATTGTGAAATCAGTCACTCACGCTTTTGTGAAACACTTGATTTATCGGAAGCTTGATGCTATTAGTTGCAGCTCAGGAGCCAGCTCTGCACTCAGCGCTGTGGGCAGGGAACACCAGGCGCAGCAGCACGCCAAGGCTGGCTCAGAGCCACCGCTGCCAAACACCTACTGCTGTACAAATAGCACTGGTCATCCAAAATGGGACCCTGATGCCCAGAAGCATTGATGTTAACCCGTGAATCCTACGTGGACATCAGAGAGCATCGTCAAAGCCACTCCTGCCTCTGAGGGGGATGCACTTGCCTGTAGAGTCATGCTGAGCTGAAGCCTGTGGGTTGGTGTCTGGATCTCCTTTGCTTCACGCAGGAGCTGAGTGAAGCATCTCTGATTCTTTCCAGAGATGCCTGCTGGGTGCTAGCCACCTCCTGGATGCGCTGTTCCAGGGCCAGGGCCATGCAGGTGTTCCCTCAGTGTCCAAGGGCACATGGACCATGGGAAGATGACCCAGGAATGAAACTGGCTTTGAAGTAACCTAGGGAAATTGTGCCTATGGAGAGCTGGAAGGGCATCTCGGGGTGGTTCGTGCAAGATGGATACTATCAGACACATAATGGTTCTTCACAGATTTGGTCACATTTTCCTCCACACTGATTACACCTCTTGCTGTTCTTCAAGCACTGACTTATTTTTCCACTGTATTTGGAGATTTCTCTTGTCTTCTGTTATCTAAGAATAACTCATTTAACTGGTTGGTGCCTCTTCTTACCTAAAGAAGGTCTATGGCTAGCAAATGTTATCAGATCTCACCCATAGCATATCACAGTGAAGGAGAAGGTGATTTAGACAAACAATGGTGAGGATAAGCAGGTGATAATTCAGTGTGTTTAATGCATGAGCATCTCTAAACGTCCGTCAAATGACTGGACCTCATTTCTAATAAACAAATTTTGGCTGCAAAGACATTATGCAAAGGTCTTTGTATGGACTTTGGGCAGACTGACACCGTCTCTGTGGCCATACAACACTTTGCACAATGGGGTGTTGCATGCGATATCAAAGGATGATAAGGTTTCATGCCTGCCTAAAAGCAAGGGAGTGCTGGATCTCTGTTCTACCTGGGCAACCTCACTGCTGCCAGCTGCCATTAGCTGATGGCAAAATATTCCTCATCCATTTTTTTTTCTTTTCTTTCTTTTCTCTTTATTGACTTAGTTGGGCTTCCAGAAACTAAGGGCCAAATCTTTTGCTGGGAGTAATGTCTTCAGCATTAATGAAGTAGGATCTGTCCTTTAATGTTCAGCATTTGAACTGCTCAGGCTGCCTGAATCCAAATTCAGCTATTAACCTGGTTTGCAGCACGCTTAAGTGCAGTGGGCTTGCTGGGGCAGCTTTTTGCCTTTTTCCTGGAATAGGTTTGGCAGATCCACAGACTGAAGGATTTCCGCTTTTCCCTGTCATCATCCTCTGTACAGGAAAATCCTTCCCGTCCCTTGGAATGTCCAGTGAGGTCTGAGCTCTCCTTTCAAGTCCCTGAGGGACAGGGATGACAATAAGGTGATGTAAAAGGCGGCAGGACTGGGCACACCTCTCACCCAACCTACCTCCTCCCTACACACCAAATTCCCCTTGTTGGCAGTTAGTGCAATTTGCCATAACACAAAGACTGTCCTAAACACCATTAAAAATGCAAATGATGCCCAGGGAGCCTGAGGAGCAGGGAATAAACAGTTCTTTTGCAGCCCACTTCCTCCTGGCCCTAGCACATGTTGCGTAAATGATGCTCTGCTGTGCCATGTTTGTGAGCTCTCAAAGTTGCATCTATTTTTTTTAATCTTAGCAATGTCACTGCAGACTTAAAACATAACAGACATTTAGAAACTGTATGACTTTCCCTAACTGTCTGTAACAGTTTCAAGATAAGTCATTTTTAAAAGAATTACTTTAAACAGAGACTGCTTTAAACCAGACTTTTGTACTTCTTGTCTTTGCTTTTATCTTGGCATAGATGCTTACCCTTTCTCTAGCTCCTTTGTAGAGTTCATTATGCAAACGCAAAGAAGCTACACTAACATTGTAATTTTGTTTGGCAAGGTGAGCCGCAAAACATATGCTGTGTCATGCCTTTTTATTACTGTGCAAGAATTGCCAAAGCAGCCTAAAGGAGGAATCAAGGACACGATCGTTGCGAGGAAAAGAGGAAATGGTCCAGTTTTACAACACTCAGGCTTGTAACCACTTGCGGTACATAGTTTCAGAACTGGTTTAATTTTAAATTATTTTCTAACCAACCGGCAGTGGCTTCAAAGCGACTTGTGTTTAATAGCACCGCTTTCTGATCCACCTTCAGCCAGTTTTCAGCACCTTGACGACCAAGGTCCTACCTGTGCAGCAGGCACTGTGCGGGCAGGAACTGCCCCGTCCTCTCCCTGTGCAAGGAGACAGCAGAGGTAAAGCCAGCTCCAGCTGAAAAAGAAAGCCTTCTTGAGCAGGCACTGACATCCCTTTTCCACTATGCGGAGGGCAGTGTGTCACACCTTATTCTGCTCATGCTCCAAAAGCAAAACTTGTACTTCTCAGTCTAGACAACCTGTAATCAGGCAAGGGAAGAGCAGGCAAAAGGAACAATTAATGGGTGTGATCTCAGCCTACCGCAGCCTGCCCTAAAAACCTCCAAGGACTGGCTTTCTGTGTGGGCATCTTTGGGAGCACAGACAAGCCCCTGCAGACCCACACCTCTTCTGAGGTTGCCCATGTTGTGGACAGCCCACTCCTGCTCCCTCCCCACGCTGCACTTTTGTTTGAAGATCAAGGAAATTATTTGGATTAAAAATGACCCAAAAGATAAATTATTTTTAACTTGGTCTCAGATGGAAGCTGCCACACAGCCCTATGGCAAGTGTTGGCACAAGCAAGGGGTTCAAGAGGGGCAAGCGGTTTTTGCTGTATAACAAAACGCCCCGTTGCAACATCTCCTGGGTGCTTTGGTTGCAACGCCTTGAAGCCTGCCTGAAACTTCAGAAACAGTTTGAGAGAAGTGGCTGTGTGGAAGGAGGCCTGGCGTCCCCAGGGGAGGCAAATCCCAGGCACAGCAGATGGCTGCCCACCCCACAGCTGCTGCCCACACCCTGCCCAGGCTAGGTAGGGGTGGTGGGAAGGAAGAGGGGGCTGCATGGCAGCAGCAAAGACCAGTCACTGCTCGTTCCCAGATTTGGTGAACCTTTGGAGGGGGCAGGGAGGAGAAGAGGAAGGGATGTTCATCTTACAGTGTAAAAAAAGAAGTAACGAAAGTGTGGTGATGCCAGTTGCTCGCTGCACACCACGGAAACAGAGGGGTAGCGTCACCCGTTTTGTTAAAGGCAGGATGTTTGCTGTGTTGTGCAGAGCGGGACCACTCCAGTAGCCAGCCTCCCCACCCCCCCGACCCTCAACCTCCAGCGACTGCTGCTCAGCACAGGCTTGGGGGATTGCTGGAGGAAGATGTGATGGGGGCACATCTCCAGAGTTTGTAACTGATCTGTTGTCACAGACTGTCTCAGGCACAAAGAGGTAGTTTCTATGAGCTAGGAAACTACCCAAAAAGGAGAACTGGGAATGTTTCCCTCTCCAGTCAGTTTGCTCACCATTAGCATTTTCATAACTTCCCTGTTCTAAGTAAACAGATTTTCTGTATGTCAGACTTCAAAGAAGCGATAACCAGCTTGGGGCAAATGCCTGCGGGGAAAGGGACAATGCAAGAACGCCTTGAGAAAAGCCCTGGCCCCAGGCTTGCTCTCAAACCCCTGAAGGCTAGCTCTCATGCAGGCACAGCCGGGGAAGTCAGAGGCTGGTTAAAGATAAGGATGCCTGTGGAATGCAGAGATGCAGGGAGAGATGGAGAGGTTTGAAAGTCGGGAGAGGGAGAGCACAGCAACATCAGCACACTGGGAATGAGAGGCAGGTTTCCTCAAAGGCACAAACTAAACCTCACTGTCCCACTTGGCACTGCTTTCAGCCCCATTTATGACAGGTATCCAAAGCAACGCAGTGACAGTAAACATGTCCTTTCAAAGGACAAAACACAGAAGAAACTTTCCATCTATCATCTCTTCACAATGCAGAGAAAGCGCCAGAGAGGCCAGTCTGAGGGGCCTGCCCTTCTCCTCCCAAGGGAGGATGCAGAGGGGATGCCAGCCCTGCAGGACTGTGCTGTAGGCAGGGGATGAGCCACATGGAGCACCCACTCTCACTGCACTTGCAATGGCAGTCACCGTGGTCTCTGTGGATTTTGGAAAAAAGTGACCGCTGTGGAAATTTGTAACTTAAATTTAATATCCTGTTGTCTGTGATGATGCAGTCCTTTTGGGAAACCCAGTCCTGACGCTTAAAAATAAAGCAGCAGTGTGGAAACAGTAAGGCAAACAGCTCTGCCCCCATGCCTCCAAGCTGGCATGCCTGGAGTCCTCAAAGCCTAGTCGCACTCAGCCCAGATCAGCTCCATTCTTCACAGGAATGCTGTGCTGGAAATCCCTTGTAAGTGAGTCCCAGCAGAACAGTATCATCCACAGTGTTTGCCTGCTGTTGATGTGGATTTACAGTGACATGAGACTTCCCTGTAGCTGCACCATGCTGTTTTAAATTCAAGGCAGGCATAAGACATGAGACAGTACATGCTGTTCGTGTAGGGAAATGCCTGTATTAATATTTGAGCCTCGGGACTGGCCTAAAGTAGAGAGTTTTTTGGAGCATGCAACACACTTAAAATGCAGACTTGCCTTTAGCGCCTGAAATGTTGATGCACCTAATATCATTTGTGCACCTAAAATCAGGCCTTTACAGGAACCCCATTTCCTCTGAGCGCCAACAGTCTTACCTTGTAGGGGTGGAAATATTTGTGTTCTCCAGTCATCAAAGGCTAATGTCTCTCAGAGAGAAAGAGAAAGCAAAATCTCAAGAAGCTGCAGAACATGTAGGGCTTCGTTTTTACTGCACAACCAGTTATTTGAACCAAGCCAGTGGTATAAAAAAGCATGCTACCATCCTCCTTTTGCCCTGGAAACACAGTTTACAGGATTTAGAGGACACATGGGTCTCCAGGCCACACTGGGAGTAATTCATATGGGGTTGGACACTGAAGTGACACAAGCCCCCCGTGGCCTGCATTGCTCCTGGAGGCCCTGGCTGAGGCTGGAGGGCTGCCATGCCCCCGGACCAGGGCAGCTTGCCCTCGCACAAACGCGGTTTGCCTTGCAGGGCTGGTGTGATGCGAAAGCGGGGCACCGAATGCGCAGCTTGTGTCCAGGCGGTGCGGGCTGGACAGGCAGCTGGGGCAGGAGCTTCATCCCCCTGCCACGCCAAGTTGTCTCTGCCTCTGAGTCACTCCGCCTGACTCAGGAGCTGGTGTGGATTAAGCTGCAATTTGAAGATGTTGCCGCCTACAGCTGTCCGTGCTGCTCCTTTCCTGGAGGTGGCAGAAGCGAACACACACTCTGTCATCTGAAATATTCGCCCCGACATGCTAGTTCAAACCCCAGGTGAGGGCAGGTTAGGGTGAGTGTGCCGCAAGCACACACCTTGCAGTAATAAACCCGGAGGAGGAGGTTTCCGCATCGACAGAGCGGCTGGAAGATGCCTGCCGCTCCCATCTGCCAGCTCCTGCGATGGCTTTCCCACCTGCCCCTGGCCAAACCCCTCACCTGGCCCAGGTACCTCAGGGAAGGTCTCTCTGCTCACCCCACGCACCATGGGGCTCCTCTAGTTCCTAAAACCAGGGCAGGTGTTTTCCAAATAAATGTGCCATCAACCTGAGGCTCATGAGCACCACTTGTCTGGGCATTTGCATTGTCCTGGAAAATTAGTTATATTGGGGCTAAAGAGCCAGAAACATTTGCACTGACATATATTTAACTGAAATAGCCAATTAAACTAAAATAGCTTGGATTTGAGTGAAAATTGACAAATGGCAGTAGCCAGGATAAGATTGATCACGATTACTTGTGAACTTCCAGTCATTTGTGTTGAAAGAGCCAAAGTTATGTACGATGTGCTTATTCTGGCTCTTGGGTTTTGGGGGTTTTTTGGGGTTTTGTTTTTTGTTTTGGTTTGGTTTTTTTTGGTTTTTTTGTTTCTTTTTTTTCTGGCATTAAACCACCTGTTGGAAGACAGACCGTGCCTTATCCAGCATAAAGGCAGCCAGTACAGTGCTAACACGTCAACAATTTCTAAACAAATGGAAGCACGCGTTTGCACAGGGTCAGCACTTTGCACCAGGAAGCCACTGTGTTTGTGATACTTCACTGCAACCCATAGAGCCAGATTTGTTTTCCTCCTATCAGCAGCCCACGTGTGCTGTGCTTTAACTAAAAGGGTTTAACCTCGGCCCTTTCATTACAGCAGCGCAACCCCTTCTCATAGGCCAGTCCTTAGCTTTGGATTAATCATTGCTTTTGGTTTACACCTAGGATTTGATGTGGGAGCAGATAAGCAACGCATCTGCTCCGTCATATTTCCCCAGCGTCTCTGCCTTTGTTCTTTTCGCCTTTTATCCGCCGGGTTCTCTGCCCTCGCTGGGCTCTGCTTTCCCCTTCTTTTGTAAGCCTGCCCCTGCCCACCCCCGCTTCTGCAGCAGAAGCCGCCCGTCGCTGGCGCTCGGCAGCGCCTTTGCTAGCTGCCGGTGTTAATTCCCTCGCTCGGGATTAATTTCCCCTTTGTTTTGCTGTGAAATTCGCAACGGCTTCTCCCGAAATGAGAAAAGGGAAGAACGAATGGCAGCAGCCATGCAGCCCCGGGCACCCCTCCGCGCTCCGCTCCCGCAGTCAGGGCAGGGCAGGGCAGGGCAGGGCAGGGGTGCGCACAGGCCGAGTCCCTGCCTGGGGTTAACGCGCTCCAGCCTCGCAGCAGCGAGCACCCATTAGTGGAACAAAAGCCATGGTGACAGTTAGCAGGGCATAGCTAAGGCTGATTACAGGCCGGCTTGTGCGGCTGGGGAAGAGCGGCGGAGGGGAGAAGCAGGGCCGGGTGCCCAGGGCAGCCTCAGCGCTCTGCGGCCTGGCTCAGCCGGAACGGGCCCCGCGGGCAGCCCCAGCCCTGCCCCGCATGGGCTGGGGGGCAGCCCCTGCACGGCAGCTCCCTGCCGCAGGCCTGCGCCGGGTGGGCCTGGTGCTGCCAGGAGCAGCGCCGGGCTGGGTCTCAGCCGGGCAGGATGTGGCCCCTGCCAACACCGCGCACCGATGGGACACGAGTTCGCTCGCTGGGGTAGCGCGCTTGCTAAAGAAGCTGCTATGGGCATGAATATTTACGTTTCCTTCCAAAGGGTATCAAGCCAGATTCCATGTCTGGGTTCCAGGGAGGATCAGGATGTTCAGACACACTGATTCAGAGAACAGAAATGTAGAGGTAAGGCCAAACGCTAATGCCTTCCTCCAGAGGGGATGGACTCCCTAGCTCCTGTGCAGCTGCACTATCTTTACAGCAATTAATTCAGCAGAAAGGGAGGGAGGAATCACAGCCCTGCAGGCTACTGGGCTTTTCAAAATCTTTGCTTGGAGGGCTCACCTAGCAAAGCTGTTCCCTGAGGTCAGCAAGTCTACAGAACAGTGCTTGGTGAACGGACACCCTGTGACTCTTTTGCAAAGCCCCTCTGCTGGGGGCACATGGCTTGCCACTGCAAAATACTGCTGTTCCCCTTGGGAGTACATGCTCTGAGCATGGGGCAGGAAGAAAAGAGGCAGCTGGACCTTCCCACCTTCTGGCATCTGCTTATAAAAGGGCAGGGAGGTGTGTTAAAATTCCCTTTTTATTTTGGCTGGCTAAACTTGTCCTGGGCCCTAGCTGGATGGCACCAGCCAGACTGCATATCTGGGTAGTGTGTCCCAGGATAAGTGACACTATATCCAGCATTGCCCAGTACCTCCATTCCAACTACTGGACCACTGCAGCTGGTCTGTGTTAAGGTACGCTGGCATCAGTGCTGGCTTTCCAGAGCAGCCTGCCCCACACTGCGGTTTGCTCTGGTTTTGCCCAAGCTGGGCAGCCCCTGCAGCAGGCAGCAGAAGCATGAAGTGCAGTCAGGCTGCAGCAAGCCATCCCCAACACCAGAGCCAATGCCTGGAGAAAAGTGTCCTAACCCTGCCAAGTTTACTTCTTATTGGCAACCATATGAGCTAATCCTTCCCAGTGCATACCCAACCCTCCCTTTTCCTTCCCTGGGAAAGTCATCAGCCTTCTTACCCAGCAGCGTTGCCATCGGGTGGCTGAGCTGGCACCCACGGGGAGAATGGGACAGCCACCACCACCCTGAGCTGGGCTTTAGGGATGCATGGGCGGGCCAGCATTAGGGGCTGCCCTGGCTCACACCTCAGCAGCTTCCCCTGCAAACCTAACAGATACTCACAGCAAAAAACATGAAACCAAACCAGAAAAAATGAAGCAGCTGCAGGAAAGCATGTTGGTGGACTGCTGCTGGGTGCTGCCGGTTCTGCTGCAGCTCCCATTTGTGTTAGGATCTACCTTTACTGATGTTTGTAGCCTCCTCAGGCTGCCTCTCCAGCAGGAAAGCAAGTGATGATTGCTGGGGATATTTCTACATGATGGGAAAAGCAGCTAAGTGAGTGGCTGGGCATGATGCTGAAGAAGTCGCCTTCCTATGGTGTCCTGAACACAAATAGTCTTACAGCAAATGAATCAGTCCTTCTTGGGCTTTTTTCCAGAGGCCCCTCTGACTAATTCTGCCCAAAACATCCAGGCTGACCCTGCACAACAGTGTGACGGAGGCAGAAAGTACTTGCTCACGTTTGGGTGGAGGCAGGGAAAAACTGTTTTGCAGGCCTGCCCAAAAAAATCCTCAGGCTGACTCTGCCAAAAACCACACCAAACACATTGTCAATGAAATCGCTGGCAGGGAGCTGGCTTGGACGGCAGGAGTGTTTCAGCACTGTGGACTGCCTGTTAGCTGGCTTGAATTGTATTTACAGTACTTTAAGCATCTCCATATTTAAGGAAGAGAAGGCAACGAAGAAGGCAATGCTGTTTTTCTGTGTGTGCTTTTGATGCTTCTTATGCACATTATTTTTGTTACAATGTTAGCAGAGTCCCAGTGCTTGTCCCATCCCACAGTAAAGAACAGCACCAGTGTCACAGAAGGTTGCACCTCCTCGTATGGCAACAGACTCATGTGGAAAAGCAGACAGAAGGGGTTTCTCTCTCAGAAGAGGAGCTCTGCCTATTTCACCATATGAATGTCCATTTTGTGGAGCTGATAAAATTACGTACAGATGGGATCCATCTTAAGAGAGGCTTTTATTCACAGGGCACGTTTCTCTGCCGTGTATCTTGGGCCACATTCCAGCTTGCATAGCCATATCAACCAAATGCATCCACAGAACCAGACTAATTCCTGAACAGATACCAGATGCAGAGATGCTCTTCTGCTGCTGCTGTGAACAGCATGACTTCCTTTTGCAGCAGTGTGGCCCCCTGAAAATCTGAGACTTGGAGTCATGGCAATAAACATGCCTTTCCTCACATGGCATCCTTGATTCGTGCAGATGACATGAAATTAAATGGGAGTGTTGATCTGCTTGAGGGTAGGAAGGCTCTGCAAAGGGATCTGGACAGGCTGGAGATACGGGCTGATGCCAATTGTATGAGGTTTAACAAAGCCAAGTGCCAGGTCCTGCATTTCAGTCACAATAACCCTCAGCAACACTACAGGCTTGGAGAAGAGTGGCTGGAAAGCTGCTTGGTTGAAGGACCTGGGGGTGCTGGTGGACAGCTGACTGAACATGAGCCAGCAGTGTGCCCAGGT
>JAVSBS010012033.1:0-21023 GCA_033124195.1 Coracias cyanogaster | reverse complement strand
GGAAGTTCCACCTCACCATGAGGAGGAACTTCTTGACTGTGAGGGTTCCAGAGCACTGGAAGGGGCTCCCCAGAGAGCTTGTGGAGGCTCCTTCTCTGGAGACTTTCCAGCCCCGTCTGGATGTGTTCCTGTGTGACCTGCCCTAGATACTCTGGTCCTGCTTGGCAGGGGGGTTGGACTCGATGATCTCCAGAGGTCCCTTCCAACCCCTCACACTCTATGATTCTATGATTCTATGACTGTGAAGTGAATCATGGAGTGGTTTGGGAGAAAAAGCCAGGTAATAAGACCAGCTCCATATACTTATGTTTTCCTATTGGATTGAACGACCCACAACAGAGAGACAGTGGGATCCTGTCGAGGACTGAGTTTTCCCTGCAAACAGGTGCAGAGACTCCCAGGTCTGCGATGCTGTAGATGTGGTAAGGAGAAGTCTCCCACTGAGCTAAGTACAAACACTGCAGATCTCAGGAGGCAGCAGCAGTGGGGAACTGGGTTTCGCAGACACATTTTCTAAATGCTGTTTCTACTGAGCCAGACTGAAAATCACCTCAACCTATCAGATTCTGCTCGCAATTCTGGAGATTTTATACGGCAATGCAGCAAAGCAGATTTGTCAGTTTGGTGTATATCTTAATAGGGATTCATCTCAGCTAACTCCTTGTGGGTCCATCACTGAGGTCCAGCTGCAGCAAATGAAGGGAATGAGGCAGTTGCCCTCACCTAATTCAGACATCTGCCTTTAAATCAGATGGTTCCTGACTGTGGATTGCCTGCTTTTCCCCACTGACTACAAAATAATGGTAAACAGCCTGTTCAGATGTAGCTATCTACACTATAGATGCCTAAATTTGGCAGGATCAACCCTACTCTACCTATCTGTACCAAACCACAAACTCCATTTTTGTTCATGAAAATTCCCTTTGAGCTTCTACCTTAAACTCATCCTTCAGAAGGTATATTTGAATATCAAATGGTGGAAATCAATCAAGCATCATTCATAGAGGCAGAGTAGATGCAAGCAGCAGAGTAGACATAGCAAAGAATTAATTGTTTGGTTAGGAAGGTAAGAACAGCTTTAAACAGCTTTGCAGGCTGCTGTAGTACAATGGACCAAACATGGAAGGAAGCCTGTGCTGAAGAGGGGCTTCTTATGATCCTGAACAAAGTTATCGAAGACAGAAAGGCTCTCAGAAATGTGACAGCAATGAGGACAAAGGTTTTACACTGAGGTTAGCTACAAGAGGAAAAGCGTTAACTCACCCACCAGCAGGCAGGAAGGTGTTGAGCTAGTCTCTCCCTGTGGGTGAAAGGTGTTTTTGTTTAATAAGCTGTTTTGCAAAGTCATTTCACTCTGATTCCACTACCAGAACAATTGGAACCTTTGTATTGTCTGGGAAAAGGTATGTTTCAGCATCGTTTGCAAAGAAATGGTCAAGTAGACAGTCAAAGTGTATGACAGGCTCTAAAGAGCATGGTGTAACTGCTCGGAGCCAGGAAGCGAGCACTGAAGGACCACAGTATGGATCTAGTACATCTACCTGGGAGTATCCAGCTGTGGTAAGCTCATTAGACAGCAATAACTGCGTGCACTGCAGGGTTGTTTAGCTTGGTTTTGTTGGTCTGCTATATGCTCAGAGATACAGGTAGTCAAACCAGTCAACTTAGTCTAGATGGATCCCAGTAACACGGTAATTAGAAATGATACAGAAAAGGATCTCAGGAGGCCATCCAGGCTATCGTCTTCCTCCAAACAGATTTTGTGGATGGTCCTTACCCTCTTACATGTGAAAGAAAAAAAGCACTTCCCACATCTGGAGGTGTATTGTTCAACGGTTGTTAAAGTCACCCAAACACAAAAAAGCATACCATTTTTTTCACGATATTTCAAGCACATCTCAGAAATTTGTTACATGGCTTAGTATATTCAAATTATTTTGCTAACCATTGGTAGTTCGCTCTAATGAGAGATTTTTTTATAAAACACCCATTGTGCATGACAGACCTGCCTACCAAACCTGCCATATAACTTCCTCTTTATAAAGTATTTTATTAACTTCTTTGCTAGACATTGTGATGCAACATGGTAACTTTCCTGACTGATTAGAGAGTTTATTTCATGGCTAACAGTTTAGTTTCAAACAGAAAAGAAAGGAAAAAAAAATAATCGTAACCCACATTAAGAATGATATTTTTATTGCCCATATTCCCGGACATTACCTGGGACAATACAAAACAATCTGCTGGTCTTCAAAAGATGAAATAGCTACACCAGTTTCAGACCTCATGAAGGACTAGTTCATGGAACGTGTCTGGAATTCTTGACAAATAATAATCTGTAGCTCACAAACCATCATATTTCCTGGTGTGGTTCCTTCTGATAATAAATGTAGCAGCTCACAACTTGCTAGACAAGGAAAACTTTTACTTAATCCAGTTGGTAAAGCAAATCCTGCCCTTTGTTTAATACAGGTATGAGCACTCCAGGGTGGAACTTTTTCAGTTAGAAAATTTAGCTCGTAGTTAAAATAACTGACAGAGATGGGTCACAATTCTTCTGGTTTTCAGGGCACCCAACAGAGTAAGAAAAGCTCATCAATTTTTATATGTACCAGTAAGACATTTGTTGACAGCATAGTGGCTTTTATCTATCAATATAGTCCCCCTGGTGATATATGTCAGTGCATCCTGAGACTTTATGGATTTATCCTTGCAAGGATTTTGACATGAGTTACAGCAGTTTTGCCCTCAATGTACAGACAGCAGAGACGAGGTATTTGTCCAGAACCATAAAGAAGTTATATCTAGTTTTCTTAAAACCTATCCTAGAGCCTTAAACAAAATGCACCATTATTCCTATCCTATGTCTTTGGGATGTCACATAAAGACATTTAGAGTCAGTAGAGGTCATTTTGCTAGTTCTAATGGAGGCTGAACTCAGTCTTTTGAACAGAAGAAAAGTAGTTCATGCCAGATGTTTTCTTTTTTTGGCTGGTGGAAATCACTGAGCCAAGGCATCTGGTGATGCAGCATAGAATAGGAGGAAAATATTTTCTGATGGTATAGGAGATGTGGTTTCTTCCAGTTTTCTGCCTTTCAATATTTTCTTCCTTCAGATTAGAAACCCGACTTCTGCAAGTAGCAGTCCATGGGAAAACTAAGTAACATCCAGATGGCCCACAATTGCCTCACCCCTGGCATAGTCATGCAAAACTCTGTCCGCAAGGAAGTAGGACAGGAACACACCCCTTCACCCCCCGCCTCCCCTCGAGGATATGAGAAATGGACATAGAACCATAGAATCATAGAATGGTTTGGGTCGGGAGTGACCTTAAAGATTATGTAGTTCCAATCCCCCTGCCATAGGCAGGGAAAACCTTCACTAGACCAGATAGAAGCACTTTTTTGCCTACAAATGCAGATGCATGAAGCAAGAGCCAGAAGCACACTGGTGTGAACACACACACATACATACATGCACACAAGAGTATCCCGTGCCTGCCCAATAGCACTTTTCTCCTTTTCTAGAAAATTTCTGAAGGATCCTGTTGCTCAAGTGATCCATTCACCTGAGCAGCGAATGGATTATATGGTAAAAGTGAATCAGGACGATTCTGGTAAAAGGAGAGAAAAACTGAATAGACCTGCACAACGTTCAGCAGTGAAATTAAAGCATAAGCAACCCAAGGAGCAGTAAAGAGTATGCAGCAGTATCAGAAGTATAACACTGTTGGAAATAATCTGTTCTGAACGTTGCATTAAATAGTACACTGGGTTAAGTGTGGAGAATTTCATGTTAATTAAATATGCTTCGTGCTTTAACCAGACAATGTCGATATTTGTTTTATTTTTTTTCATTCCCATCTCAATTTATATTGAGACTTGATAGTAACTGTGCTGTGAGTATGCTCTAAACCATCAAGAGATCAAAGCATGATTCAAACAACATCAGAGCCAGGCCAGAGAGTGGAACAACAACCACTGAATTTACTTTTTAGATTATATAGAGTAGCATATGTTATATTCTTTTAACAGAGTATAGCTTTTGAAAGGAGTAAGTCAGGCAAAAAAAGTCCACTCAGCTCAGTGGACAGTAACAAGGAAGAACATTCAGCTTAGTCTGAAGAATAACTCTGAAACTCTGCAGGAGAAAAAAGCTCCCAGAAGTTTGTAAGCAAAATTCAGATGAGGGATATAATAATGAGTGGCACAAATGAATTCCTAATAAGGAATGTATGTATTCCTTAATAAGAAACTACCTGTCTTTGCATGTATTCCTTAATAAGGAACTACATTCTTCAAGATTTACTATAAGCATCAGAAAAACACTTCCAAATCATGCACTAGAAACAACTATATTGAGTAATCTATTAGTTTGAGTGAATCCCTCTTTCCACCTCTCCACATAGAGGTCTCTAGAGTATCTTATATAAGTGGCAGTACTTCCCAAAAGAAAACAAATGTATCCCTAACTTGGGAGGCTAGATGAAAAAAGTCTCCATTTTATCTCTGTAGTATGCATCAATTAGCATTGCTTCTGGCAGCTTTCTGCAGCTTCTCTCAAAGTTTTCTTCTTGCGACCTACAAAGTGTAATATCTCCATCACAGTTAGAGGCCCTGTCACACTATACACCCAGAAAATCAGAAAATCTAGCTTTTAAAATATTGCCCCCGTATCCAGATACTTTTCCATTAACTTCAGATAGCACATCCCAAAATAGGCTTTAGAAGAAAATGGCTGAACTGGAGCAGTAACATAGCATCACTGGACACCAATATCACTGCTGAGCCCAACAGCTTGGCACACATATCTCTATTAGGGAAGCATTTCGCTTGGTGATACTCATAGTGTTTTACAGAAAAGCCCCGATTACTTCATAAATGATTCCATTAACAGATTTACATTTTGGACTCAGATAGATCTTCTGTGACACGGTGTTACAGGCTGCAATTAGGCAAGAAGTATGAGGAATGGACTCATTTCATTAACTGGCTGTTTGCATGAAGTTTAAAGGTCTAATTCTGATCTCAGCTGTAGGGAGATCATGAGTATACATCACATATAATGTGGGGAAACGATTTATGTTACCATTTGGCAAGGGACACTAGCATTAAAACAGATGATCCAGGAGTATTTATTGCAGTTTGTATCTCAGAACTTGTTGAAAATTAAGGTGTTGTGCCATATAGACCCCACCTGGAGTACTACGTCCAGCTCTAGAGGCCCCAGCACAACAAGAATATAGACATGTTGGAGAGGGTCCAGAGGAAGGTTGCCAAGATGATTAGAGGGATGGAACACATCTTCTATGAGGACAGGCTGAGAGAGTTGGGGTTGTAGAGAAGAGAAGGCTCCAGGAAGACATCAACGTGGCCTTCCAGTATCTGAAGGGGGCCTACGAGAAAGCTGGGGAGGGACTTTTTACAAGAGCTTGTAGCCATAGGATGAGGGATAACGGCTTCAAACTGGAAGACAGGAGATTTAGATTAGATGTAAGGAAGAAGTTCTTCTCTATGAGGGTAGTGAGTCACTGGAACAGATGGCCCAGGGAGGTTGTATATGCCCCAGCATTGGATGTGCTCAAGACTAGGTTGGATGGGGCTTTGAGCAACCTAGTTGTGTAGAAGGTGTCCCTGCCCATGGCAGGGGGCTTGGAACTACATGATCTTTAGGGTCCCTTTCAACCCAAACCATTCCATGATTCTATGTGATTTACTCCACACATTACTAATGAAAAATGCAAAACACTTTATTAGATGATAGCGGTGTGTACCAACATCTGCAATCACATTAATGTAATAGAGGTGCAGCATTCCTTCCCTGACTGTTGCAAAGATACAAGAGTTTTATGCATGTCCAGAAAGTACCCTTCCATTGCAGACAGTAATTTTGGAGCAGCTCCACTCATTTCCCTAGAACTGCTCTAAATTTATACCCATAAATCTCACAACAACATTTTCCTCCTTTATTTTAAGCATGAACTGCAAGTTAAAAGCAATAAGTCATGCTAGACCTGGAAAAGAAGCCTTCCTGTCAAAGAATACCATTTAAAAGAGCATATTTCAAGGATAAATTAGGGCTGTATGGTCAGAAAATGTCATGTTTTGTGGAAAAAATCATTTTTCATATGAAAGATACCAGATCAGATAAGGAGAAGCTTTGATAGAAGTTACTGGTAGGTAAATCTAATTGAACTATAAGAAAAAGAGCAGAATGGAACAAATAATTTTCCTTTGTAACAAAGAAAAAAGGAACAGAATTTAATGCTTTCCTTTTTTTTTTAATACAAAGAGTAATTAGAATAATTAGAACATACTGCAGTGTTGAAAACAACCATAGTAAAACAGATATGTGATTTCATTGGAGAAACAGAGGCTTGGTTAATTCAAGATATCAACAAGGATGTGAAAACAGTCAGACATAAAGTCACCCCAGTCAAAGCTGGGGAAATTTTAAAAGATGCCATTCAATGAGTCACCAGCTTAATTGTATGAACTGCTGATACTTTCGAACTTGATGTTAAAAAGTTTATTTTATCACCATGTCCTGTCCCACACCCACACCAGTAGAAACAGTGACTCTGTCATTCTTTGATGTTCCTCGTTTCTTCATTACTGCAGCCTCTGAATGTCTAAAAATTCTGGAATTTTGACCAGAAATAAAAAAAATAAAGGTCAAAGCTGACCTTGCTTTCTATTTACCTTTTCCTTAGTCTTTATCTTTCTTATTGAGGACCTGATCTGGGAGAGGCTTTTGTGTGTGCATGTTATTTGGCTTGGGGAAGTGTGGCTGGAAAGCTTCCTGGTGGAAAAGGACCTGAGGGTGTTGGTGGACAGCCGGCTGAACATGAGCCAGCGTGTGCCCAGGTGGCCAACGGCATCCTGGCCTGTGTCAGCAATGGTGTGACCAGCAGGAGTAGGGAGGTGATGGTGCCCCTGGACTCAGCACTCGTGAGACTGTACCTTGAGTACCGTGACCAGTTTTGGGCACCAAAGTACAAGAAGGACATTGAGGGACTGGAGCGGGTGCAGAGAAGGGCAATAAAGCTGGTGAGGGGTCTGGAGAATATGCCATATGAGGAGTGCCTGAGGGAGCTGGGATTGTTTAACCTGGGGAAGAGGAGGCTGAGGGGAGACCTCATTGCTCTCTACAACTACCTAAAAGGAGGTTGTAGTGAGGCTGGTGCTGGTCTCTCCTCCCAGGTAACTAATGATAGGCAGGAGGTAATGGCCTCAAGTTGTGCCAGGGGAGGTTTAGATTGGATTTCAGGAAGATGTTCTTTACTGAAAGTGATTAGCCATTGGAACAGGCTGCCCAGGGAGGTGGTGGAGTCATCATCTGTGGAGGTGTTCAAAAACCAGTAGATGTGGCGCTTTGCGACATGGTCTAGGGGTTAGGGAGAGGTTCAAAGAAGGTTGGACTAGATGATCCTAGAGGTCTTTTCCAACCTGAATGATTCTATGATTCTAAGTACCCAATACCATTTCCAGGGTACTGCTAGGTGCTGTGGAGAAAGCATGGCAGAGCAGCAAGATCCCAAGAAACAGCATCCAGAGGTGCCTTATGTCTTCAGTGATTTGAAAGGCATAGGAATAGCTGCAGTGGCTGCAGGTACAGAAGGAGGATGAAAATAGACCAGCCAAACAGTGGTGCCTTTTCTTAAATTTGGCGTGTCATTTTTCCTCCTGGAGCTGTAGTGGTGGAGTGCCAGGGGGAGAGTTTACCTCCACATCCATGGGCAGCTTTCCACCACTCTTTGCATGCTGCAGCTTGGACCTTTCTCCAGCCCTACCCCATCTCCTAGCTTTTCCCATTCATCAGTAGGCTGTACCATCCTGACCATATATTGCACTAGTGAGGGGCTTTTACAGGAGAAGGCAGGGAGGCAGATACCTCAGAGCTGCTGCTCTGCTCTTGCCTCAGCCTCTGACTCCTTGCACACACCTTCCTGGGGCTGAGCAATCACCTAAGCCAATGGATGATCAAACCCCCGATAACATGTTTGTTCAACCTGATCTGGACAAGAAAAATGGAAGACTGATCAAAGTTGCAGGGCAAACTTTTGGGCACAATCCAGCAACATGCATCAATAGACTCTTCCTCCTGCTTTTCTTTTTTGCTGTATGTTCAGTGTTCACATCAGTAGTACCTTAGAAACGTCTTGCTAGCTGCCCATGCCCAAAATGAGAGCAGCAACAACAACAACAAAAGGAAATAGATAGAGGGATGACTTAAGTGAGTTTGGAAATTGCTTCTCATATGAAACACTCCTTTAGTCACAGGCACGAAAAAGCATCAGAATTCCCTGCATCTGATGTAAACAGCAGAAAGAAAAAGTAATCTGGAAGGACAGGATGATTCATGCTGAGGACCTGACTCATCATATTCATCAGTGTTGAAATTGCCTCTGCAAGATGACTACATGTGAAAGCAGCACCAGCGAAATCCCAGCTTCTGCCACGAGAAGTATCATTAACAGCAAAGCAGTGTGGTGAGTCTCCAGTGCACAGCCCTTGCTCAGGTGAGTAATCGTAAGTCATCCAACCAGTCCCAGCTAAAATAGCAGCATCATTCAGGTAAGACTGCTTTAAGTAAGGGCGGCAGCAGCAGACTGGAGCATGCTCAGGCTTTGCAGCCCTCTTCAGTAGCAAAATAGAAGGTTTCTTCTTGGTCCCACAAAAATCCCTTCCAAGGGCTTCCTTACAAAGTTGCTACTTCAGTTGAGCACTTGAAAACTAGAAAATTCAACCCGTCTTTCCCTTTACGTTAATCGCCCTGACCCAAATGGTAACAGGGCACAAAAGGCCTTGCTGACTTTATGCATTGTTAGGAGATACTTTTCCCTGCATATTTGAATCTGTTTACTTAATCTTCCAGGCCTTTACCCATGAATATTAAGTTCCTTGATCACTATGCATTAGGAGTCATCTTTGCACCATCTGTTTGTATTTATCATCTACCCCTTGTAAATAATAAAATGTACTTTGTTCTCAAGTTCATGGATCCTGGCAGGACAGCAATTACCATGGAGGAAAAGTACTGTGTGAAACTATTGGCAGCAGCAGGACTCTGCTTTAGCTCCCTATCTTGCCACTATGCAGTAATTAAACAAAAGCCAGAACCTGCCCCAAAGAGCGATGCTTAGCCTCCATAGCTTCTTTGAAGCCCCAGAAAAGACAGATGATGGTGGGGGTCTACATCCCTCTTAAAAGAAGGCAAAGGCAGAAGAGAAGGCAAGCCGCACTTCAGGGGAGCAGCCTTTCTGAGCACCAGGCGTGCCAATGGGAGCTAGCTGCTCTGCTCAGGCAAAAGTATAACCAGGCTCAACTGGAGCAGCAGTGGCTGTTTAATAAGGTCGTCTGGGCAGCTGGCCTGGGCAAAATGCTCTAAGGGGTACTGGCAGGGAAGAAACAACTGGGGAAAAAATGGGTAAATGAGCAGATACACAATGTTGCTCTCACATGGGAGTGCCATTAAAGACGTGAAATAGTCACCCATCAGCTGAGAGGTAAAGTTTAGGGAAGGTGAGGCAAATATCAAGGGAAACATTGATGAAGTGCAGTTGTTATGATATAAAATTAATGCTTAGAGGGAGCTCTGCCTAAAAATTTTATTAGATCATGCGACAAGGATAGGCCTGTCACATATTACTGAGGTTCAATTTCAACTTTATCAACACAGATAAATCTATGCTTTCCCCAGGATAGTTGTCCCATGCTGGAAGATGGAAGATGCTCCATGGTTGAAGTCCTCTGTGAACAACAAAAGCCAGATGACAAGCACATCTCGCAGGCACGGTACCTGGCTGGAGCTGGTCAGAGACCTGCCTTGCGCCAGACTCATGATGATTTACATCGCCTGAGGATTTGCCTCTCTGTGCTCTTATAAATTAACCTATATGGCAGGCAACTATCAAAAAGCGCTCAAATTGTTGCTGTCTAGTTAAAACCTAATGGAGCTGGTTAAAGAAGGGATTGTTCAGCAGATTAAATAGATTCATATTATTTCCATCTGACATGTTGGTAGCAACATATTCAGGCAAGAAAATGGTTGCCAAATATTTGTTTAACTGTAAGGGTTATCTAGGCTTGGACAAGATACCACTTACCACTCTGCTCAGCCTTGCAAACATCCCACACCAGGAGGTTACCTATAAAGTGATAGATAATATATCTTGTTAATTGTTAGAGCATGATGACCTTAGACTTTGCCCAGGTATTTAATAACACCATCTGCTGTCTAGGTCTGCAGTACTATTACTTTTACATGAGGATTACTCTTCTTGCTTCACAAACAAGGCTGTAATAACAGTGCTAAAGGAGAGCAGAACAGCGTGGTATTTAAATGGGACTGTCCAAGTAAAACATACAGGAGGTGCAGCTCACCCAAAAAATCCCAGACGCATTGTCTTGAATGTGGAAATCCCGATGTGCTGAAGGCTGAGGGGCTGTGATCCAGCCTTTCGGACTGCACTTGGGAAAAACACTTGTGTCTCGCCTGAGAAGGGGCCAGGAGTGAAATCCACCCTTGTACAGGCTGCCAGCTGCTTCACTCTTTCTGTTGCTGTTGCTGTTTCTTTCACCAAAATAACAAAAATGGTCCAAAGGCCCACTTAGGAATCACTGTGCCTTCAGATCTTTTTCTTATTGATTACATGCATTTAGTGCCAAATAATCACATTTAACTGTTTTTTATATCTGTACCTTTAAAGGCCCAATCTTGTTCTTGCTGACAGTGATGTGATTTTTGGCTTTGACTTCTTAGAGAAATTAGGGGAGGGAAGAAAACAGTGAATTTCTCTGTGCAGCTGGTGTCTTCTGATCAGTTTCCACCGCTTTGTGCAGCCCAGGGTTTCATGTAAAGCCATTCCCAGTGCATTGGGAACTTGAGCCTACTGGATTCAGTGACAAAAGTTCTAACAACTGAGATGAGTCAATTTTTCACTCTGGAATGATGCAATTTTTGTGCAAATAGTCTTTTCTTCCTAATGAAGAGAAGCTGAAATCCAGTAGCTGGTGAGCAGCCAGAGTATGGAGGAAGTATTATAGGTGTGAGCACCAAAGCAATCCAAAACACAAGGCAAAGAAAAAGAGCCCAGACTGTAAATTTAAAAGTGCATATTTGCATTGAGGATTTTTAATTTTTTTTTTTAATTTGTTGTACTGCTTATTGGTGCCTGTCACTCTAGTGTATGTATGAGAGATACAATGAATGTGAATTCCCCACACTCTCCAATCTAATTCCTGTATCAGACCTAAGAGGAGGAGTGCTTTACTTGGCACTCTGTTGCAACAGAGAGGTCAAATATGAAACCAAACATATGAATGTAATTAGGAGGGTATGTAAAATATGGGGGCTGGTTGTCTTAACAGTGTCCGAAACAGGCATGTCCTGACGTGCTGTTGGTTAAAGAGGATTTTAAGTACTCCAGTCTGTTGGACGGTGTATCTGGTTACATCTGAAAAGAGTTTCTTCATCATTTGCTCATATGATTTTTCTCATATTTCAGGTGTAGAAGTTTGATTCTGAAAACCTAGCATGCAGAAACATTCAGCTTTTTTTGAAGTACATGAAACAGTATCTTTTTGTTACCAATGCTAGTTTTGGAAGAAGATGTGAAAATGTCCAGATTTTTCCCATACTTGCCTTGTACCAATTCTAAGGCAAAGACGGTGTTATGGATATTCATATATGCTATCTGAAGGTGCAGATAGCAGGTTGCAATGTTTTTATTTTACCAAGTGTAAACAGAGAAACTGGTATTTTCATATCATATACAGCTGAGTGGGGTTTCTCTCTGTTGTTTCACAAATGACATGGGAATGGATAAAATCTGTGCCAAAAGTATTTACAAAGCCCTATCTCTGCCCTTTGCCTACAATTTGCATTTTCTTTTAAATCTTTCCAAGTGAAGCAGTAGGCAAAACCCCCGGCAACTAGAAGCATGTGCAAGGATGCAGAAAGCTTTAGAATACATTTCCACACCCTGCTGACCTATTCATCAAAAAGTCTGCCAAAACACATAACTCTCGGTATAAAACAAAATTCAGAATAAAGAACCTCACTTGCATTAACCTACTTCTTTCCAGGTTGCGTGCCACTGCAGGATCTCCCAGCAGCAAAGGAGCTGAGCCCATTATGTGACTTTTCTGTCATCCCCAGGAGTTTTCCCAGCTCCTCAGCAGAGGGGGGCACTGGTGGGAGCAACCCTCCTGCAGTGTCTGCAGTGGGTCAGGCTGGGACTCTGAGCTGAGCCGAGCAGAAACAATGGTCCTCTAGATGAGGTGGTGGTAACCTGTCAGCTGCACAGCCTCCCGACCTCACATTAACGGCTGCTGCGCATGATCACCTCGGGCCAAATGCCACCCTAGAGCAAATTCAGAGACCTAGCAGAGCTGGTCCCGTTCATGAACTCCTGTTCATTGGTTTCCTGAGGCTGGGGGTGGTAAGCGATACTAGGTTTAGATGTGCGCAGCTCCTTCCTCACCCAGATCTCACGCCATTTGAAACGTCATCCTGGTTCAGGAACATAGTGCAAACTCAGGCTGAGGTTCCCAGAAAGTGTTTGTGGAGCCATAAATTTGACAGTAATGGCTTTGAATGAAATGTAGTCCCCCAAACTGAAGTACACATGGGAGTATCTTCCTCATCTCATACCTGCATCCCATGTGCCAATTTTCCAGATTTTAATACAAATCCACATTTTATATTCTGTGGGCATACTCATAAATGCACACACAAAGAGTATGTTATGTTCTGTACCCATTAAAAGCTAAGATAAGCTCGATAAGAACAACTATTTTACTCCACTGTTGAGTCACAAGGACATCCCTCTGCAGTGAAGAAGAGGAGCCCTGTGCAGAGGTTATTGTTATTAGTGTTGGAGGCAGGGTTGCCATCCCATTCTGCCAGAGATGGATCCCAGCTCTCAAGCTCCTCAGGCCCTGGTAGGAAATCAGACCCACCTGCAGCATGGCCCCGTGTCCCTAGGAAGCTCTTTGTGCCCTCTGGCAGCTTGGGGAGGGGTGGGCACAGCTGGCAGCAGACAAAAGGATGGGTGCAACATGAGAGTCTCCTGTGGCAGCTGCAAATTGATGTCATTGCTGAGGTACCTCCCTGGCCACCCAAATTGCTCTCTTCTGCCCCAGGAACACCCCCAGAGCAGCAAGATGGGGGCACTGGGGCAGGTTTAGCTGTGCCATGGCACTGCCAGATTTGCTCCAGATGCAGAACTGAGCAGCCATGGTGGTGGAGAGTGGGACTACTTCTGGTGGCAGTGCCAGTTCAATGTGCCCACCAAGGTACAGCCACAGGTGTACTGCATGCACTCCTCTGGTAGCTCACCCTCATCCAAGGCCATCTGGATTACAGACAGGATGAGGTTCTGCTCAGGAGACCAGGACCAAGCTCCTCTCTTCAGCGTGGTGCTCTGGGGTGGTGATTTGGCCTGCTATTATGTAACATTTAACAGAAGCTGTATAACAAAACTATTTTAAGCAAGAATGTTAATTGAAGGCTGAGTCAGGCTGCAGCTAGCACAGAGATGTTTTTGAGCGGCTCATACCCTTTTTCATTTGGTCTGTATTTTTTCCACTTAATTACAACGTGTGTGGAACAGCAGTTAGCAAAATAGTAGCTGGCAGAGTGAAAATGGATGATGAAGGTGATCGTCTCTTGCCTCTGGTTCAGCCATTGAAACCCATCCCAGAGCTGTGATATCTAGAAGTTATTCACCTATGAGGCTGTGCAGGGCACACAGGAAGTGAGGCAGAGACTTTCATCTGACTCTTGGGCCATGCCTTCACCGCAGCCAGGATGACAACTAGAGGGGCTCTGGTCAGCACTAGGTAAATAGTCCTTGCTGAATTCTATGCTGGTGTGTTTTTTCCCTGTTGTTAGGCAGTGGAGGTTAAAGGAAACATGGACATGTCTGCCCATGCCTCAGCAAGCTGCCATGTGGTGCCATGGGATTCAACACAAAACAACAGCAGTGTCCTCCATGTCAGCTGCTGTTGGCATAGCCTCTAAAGGACTCTCCAAGCAGACCATGGAGCAAAGAGGCAGCTGCTTAGTGCTCCTGATCATGATACATTGCATGTTGAAACTGTGGTGAGACATGTTTAGGAGAGGGTTGTTGAGAGACACCTGTTCGGCACATTCCAAGTGCACGTGTGAGACTCCTGAATCAGCAGCAAGTGATGGCTGTGCAAGCAGCCTCTGCAGCCGCCTCAGCGAGTTCACCAGTGCAGCCATTCCTCAGGCATGACAAGATGACCTTGGCAGGTCCCATTATGAAGATGACTGTCCCTCATCCAGTTCCATTTCGGGGACTAAGTGATACGCGAGTCCCAGCCTTTGGCAAGTTCCTTTAATGACTGAAATTTGGAGGAGGAGACCAAGTTTAATTGCCAGTTCCAGCACAAGTCTACTGTCTACACACTTACTATTAATGTTGCTGGTGTTCTTTTTATCAAATATGAACTCAACTGTACTTCCTAGCAGGCACCTCCATCTGGAGCTCAGTGTGAGCAGGAGGGATGTAGGTGCCTGGAAAAGTGATGTGCGTGATTTTTTTTCCAGAAAGTACAAGTGAACAGGATACAGTAATGCAATACAGCTCTGCTGTTTAGGTTTACAAATGGATCATTCATGCCTAAACTTTTAAGTATTGCTACACAGTAGTATACTACACATATGACAGAATGTACAAGAAGATAAAAATATCCTCTTTCAGTTTTTACTTACTGTATTAGACAGCAGTGAGCAAAAAGGTAAGGCTAGGGCGTGAGGCACAGAGAGGAGCATTTCCCCCTGTTCTGACTGCCCAGAGTGCTCCCCGAGGGGTTCCCTGCAGAGGACTGGCGCTGCCTGGGCATCAAGAGAGAAGACAGGGAGAGGAATGAGAGGCAGTGCCAGGAAGGCCAGAAAAAAACTTCATTTGCATTTTGTGTTTTCTCAGATTTGTGCACACTTCTGTCAACCCTTGTTGACAGAATATAGCTGCAATGACTAGCAGCTATATCTCAACGTGCCTGCAACAAACCAAGGCTGCAGCCTAATGCACTGGCTTTGCATGCCCATGCCCGAAAGTCCTCCTGAAGGAAGAGTGGTCTGTTCAAGAGACTCTCCTGTAGCAGCTGCACATTGCTCAACATATTGCAGTGTTTCCCCTAAAGAACAGCCCCACTGAGATGGGGGAGCATAGGCAGGAAGGGCACCAGTATGGTGTGTCCTGCTACCCAGCTAGGCAAGTGCCAGTGTTTGGTAACTATAAAAACCTAGCAATTGCTAGATAGTCAGAGAGGTTATCCATCTCCCTTTTATTCTACCACTTCAACCCTTTTTGTACTAGCTGATCTTCGTGGAGGCCAAACCCATCAGCACAGGCCCCCCAGAGCCCCCAGCCCCTCTAGGCACTCGTGCCCTGCTGGGAGGACAAGGAAACCACTGGGTGAGTAGAAAAGTAGGATTGCAAAACTGCCGGCACTGGCAAGAATCCTTGAGGTCAGTAGCAGCAAGGACTACCTTCAGCTGGGTTGCCTCCCCTGCCAGTGGTGGTCCTGTCCTGCCCCAAAATCATGGGGCTAGCAGCCGCCAAGGCAGGAAGGCCTTTAGGGATGGCCAGCTCTTCTGGCAGGCCCGGGAGGTGACTTGCCAGCTGGAGCTGTCAGCAAGCGCCAGTTTGCTGCTTCAGGGGGACATTTTGCTAATGCAGGAACTCCCACACTGGAAACAGCTTTAATAGCTCTGGCCCAGGCTTCAAGAAGGTCTGGGCCTCGGTTTTGACTTTATTTCATGTGAAGACCTTGCTGCCAACTCCCCCAAAGAGGGAAAAAACATTTCCCAGCCCAAACTCCGTAGCCCAACAGAGAATCCTTGGCACACGCTCCCTAGGGCTCCTCTTCTTGCTTTGCTCAGGCACATCACCTCTTCAGCTCACCTAGAAAGGGAAGCTCTGCCCCTTCTTTGCAGCTCGTCGGTGCTTCACATGCTGCATCGATGTGGGCTCAGGGGGATGAAGAGCAGACAAGGAATACAACTATCCAGGGGCGTAAATAGAAGTTTTAGGAGTTTTAAAACCCTCTATAATTTTTTCAACAGACAATCTGTTTCTGTGCTTATTTTGTAATGTTCCCTGTGAAGTCCTCGCCTCTGTCCAATTTTCGGAGGGTACTTGGAAGCCTGTCGATTCCTGCACAGAAGGCAGGGAACAGAGCCGGCGCGGTGTCGCGGAGGGGTCACGGCTTCCCAGGCTTCCTGTTTATTTTGGGAAGGGGTCACCCGGCCAGCTGGCCGCTCTGCCCACGCCCCAGGAAGCCCCCAGCCACTGCATTCCTGTCCCCCTCGCCCTGGCCACAGACAATTGCCAACTGTGGCTCGAAATGCAGAGCACCAAGGCGGAGTGTAAATGGGATAACCCGACATGCCTATTTACCCAGCCTGGGGATAAGGGGCGGAAGCTTTTCCACATCAATTGCCCTTTCTTCTGGCATCTGGAAGTATCTCTCTGAAGTTTATGCTTTGCTTTGGAGGGTAGTAACCTCTGAATTTCTCAAGTATTTCCATGATCTTTTTCTTAATGCTTTTTTTCTACCGCTACTTGAAAAGAGGGTGTAAAGTCAACTGCTCAGTTAAAAACCAGAATTGTTTCCTTTTTTAAAGAAAGCATGCAATTTTTGCTCCAAACCGCCCAGGGTAGAGCCCACCAATGGAGCAGAAGCTGTAGCACCCAGGCTCTTGCTCCACTGCAGCTCCTTGGTAACTAGCCCTGCCCAAATAAAAAACATAGCAGAATAGCAGCATATGTATTATCTCCATACTTCGGGAGATATCCATGAGCTAATGGCACACAGGCATCCTGCTGCTGCTGCTTCCCCTTCCAGGCAGGCTCTGCTTAGGAGCCTCACAGCTCTTCAGAAATTAACACCAAACAACAGTGTTCAACACAGCTGTCTTCAAGGAGTTAATAAAAGGCCCCCATGTATGGCAAAAGGCAGATTCTGAGTAGCTGCTCGAGTCCCTCTCAATCATCTGGCACGTCCTGCCTTGCAGGGAGCTACTGCGGTGACCTCCCTCCGGCCTCGGTGGAGTATTTTTCCGCCAGTGTCTCTGTCAGCTCCTGCCATCAGCAGCCAGCGCCAGCCTGCAGGGCAGCCCAGCCGTCAGCACGCCGCGGATGAGCGGCTCTCGGGGAAGCACGCTCTCGTCCTGCAAGCACGTAAGCGCACATGGCTTTGCATTCATAGTGATGCTCATGTGAATAAAGTTATAAGTGGTTGTAAACATCTGCAGGATCAGTGGCTTACCATGAGCCTGTCCAAAGCCTATTTATGTCAACAGGCTGTGCCTGATGATACTCTAGTTTGCATCAGTGACTTTTTTTTTCCTATGGCACTACTGAACACTACTGAATGGGGATTTTTCTTTTTTCTCTATGATTTTTCAGTGTGCCATAAGACTGGCTTTGGGGCCAGCATCAGTGTGAAAGCAGGACATCACCTAAACTGCTGTTTAAATTGTTAAAATTCACACATAAAAGATAGTGGTGGGGATTTACTTTCAAAATGATGGATTGTTTTAAATGAAAATCAAAAGTTTCAGTGTTTCTAAAATGGCTACCAGTGGCTTACTCTTACAGGCAAACATGAGCAACTGTCTACACGCAAGATCTGGCAGTTGCATTAGGGGCTTTGAACTGTTGGCAAAAATCACAAAATCCTCACCTAGGCAAGAAGCCTGCTGAAACCCGTGTTCATTCAGCTTTCTGGAAAATCCTCAGGAGCAACCTGCCATTTCCAGTAGGAATAAAAACAGCAGAGATGCCACAAAATCAGGAGGCACCCTGGAGCTGAGGGGAAGCCCCTCTGTTCCTGCCTGAACTCTCGTCTCAGTAGAGCCTCTACAAACATAACAAATACATAATGACCAAACTCCCGGCTGTGCACTGGTGGAGGCTGTAATCTGCTCTCAGGTTTCTGCAGGTTGAGCTCGCAGGTCTTACTATCAGCCATGACGGCACTGTTTCACTGGGCTCCTTGGCCCCAAATCACCTGCATCTGACCAAATCCAACATTTCAAGGACTATTCCCAGCCTGTCCCCTTTCAGTTCTGGGAGAGTAGCCTCCATAATTCATTACAGATCAAACAGCATAATCACCCTTCCCATCTTGGCTCTGGCCATTTTGCTGCTACCCTGTAGGACCCCAACAGATGGATGGAAATAAGAACCATGGAGGAAGCAGTGTATATCTGCAGCAGGGGAAGGATGTGGGGTCGCCCTCGACTGGGATGGAAAGGGGAATGCCGAGGGCACAGGGGAGCAGGGAGGGAGCACTGGTTTGGACACAGAAGGAATGGCAGGTCGAACAGAGGACAGGCACGTGGATGAAGTGCAGGCTGGGGGGCATAGCTCTGGGGCAAGGGGCCAGTGTGATCACTGCCACCAGTGAAGAGAAAAGGCAGGAAGCCAAACTGGACCCTGCAGGGAGGGAGGAGCAGAGAAATACAACAAGACCTCAGTGTGGCCCAGTGCAAAATGCCAAAAAACACGGGGTGGGAAGGGACTTGCCATTGTATTGATGTGGGGGTGGCAAACGAGTTCATCTTGAAGAGCTGCTGTGGTCTAACCTCTTCTCTCCCTTCCTTCCCTCAACCATGACGCTGGGCACAACCGGGACAAGGCAAAGACCTCCCGCATTGTGCTGCGCCCCTGTCCATGCCACCACGGTGCTCCTCGGTCTGGCACTGCCCCAGACCTGCATGGCCCCACACCCCATTAAGTGCCCTCAAGCACTCCCTGCTCCTATGGATAGTGTTGGCATGTCACAGCAAGGGGCGTTTCCCAGGGATCGGGCACAAAAGGATGGTTTCTATTAAAAAAAAAAAAAAGGAACAAGAAACAAATGCATTATCTGTTTGATTCCTGTGCAGTTACTGCTGTAACAGTCAGCAGCTTTGAGGACTTTTTTTGTGTGTGTGATTTGATACACAAACCACATTTCCTATGTAGCACTGCCACTATTTTTTTATCAGCTTTCAGACATTGAGCTCGGTGACATGTTGGGAAGGTTTTTTGCCTTTTCCACCAGAATGAATTCAAAGGCAGCAAATGCGGCAAAAACCAGAGTATCGCTCATCTCGACTTTTCCAAGCAGCTAGTTTTCATTAGAAATAAAGGAAAATAAATACAGATCACATTTTCTATCCTGCAGTTAAAAGCCTGCCACAGCTGAAAGCTTTGCTTTCTTCTTCCCCTGCAGCCTCACTCCGCTAGCGCTCCAGCTCTGCTCATGATCTGAAATGTGCAAACACACTGTGTCTTGGCTTTCCACCAGTATATATAAATACATGTAATTTTTTCCTTCGGAGAACCTGGAGGCTAAAGCAAGAGGGCAAAGGAGTACGTGACTAAAACATCCAAACTTCCTCTTTCATAAGCCATCACATGATGAAGTGCAATTACAATTCCTGCCTTGTCCCTGCCAATTGCAGGCGCATTGCCTCACCCGAGAAACCCGGTTTCTTCCCCGTGTGTGTGTGTGTGTGAGCCTGTGTGTGTGTGGAGGCAGCAATCGCTGCAGCCGGCTTGGCCAGGCTCCAGCTTCACGCTGGAGAAAGAGGGCAGTGGGTGGAAGACGAAAACAAAGATCTGTTTACTTAGCATGCAGGGATAAAGCGCCTTTCCAGGCGGGGAGGGGAGGAGAGAAGAGAAACAGCTTTAGAGGACTTGGATGCAATGTGAAGGGAGGGCTGCTCGGGAGAGGCGAGCCGATGTTAACCCTTGGCTCCCCGGGGGCAAGCCGGGGCCGCGCCGCGGCTGGGCTGTCCCCTTCCCCTTCCTCTTCCCCTTCCCCTCCCGCCAGCCCCGGCCGCCTGCTGCAGAGCGGGTAGAGCCGTGGGGGCTCCGCGGTAGCGCCCGGACGTGCGGGGCTGTGCCGGGGGCTGCGTCGGGATTTTGTTTTGCGTGTTAACAGCCCGGCGCCTCCGGGACGCCCAGGCGGCCGTGCAGTTGCAAAGTCACCCAACCTGGCACGGGGGGCCGGGGCTGGCTGCCAGCGCCAGGACGGGGAGGAGGGCGGGGAAGGGTGAGGCAAGCCCCCCCCCGGGGCACACGGGAGGCCGCGCCACCCAGCCCCCGGCCCCGGCGGGCGGCGCTGGAGGGAGCCGAGGGCAGCTGGGGGCGGCTGCTGCCTCCGCACCCCGCCTAACACCCCCCCGCACCGAGCCGCGGAAGAGCAGCGGAGAGGCGGCGCTTCGTGCGGCAGCACCCCGGGCCCGCGGCGTCCCGGCCGCGCCGTCGGGCGGCTGCCAGCGGCGGGGAAGCACCTCCCGGCGGCGGCGAACGTCAGAGCTTCCCCGGCCCCGGCCGGCCCCCGGCTCCCGCCCTCCTTCCCTCCCTCCCCCGTAACCTACATAACGCCGTGGGAAGGGCGGCCCGAGTACGGGCGTCGGGGGGAGCAGCCTCCGCCGCCGTGTTTACCCAGCCCGGGCGGGCGCGTGCAGCCGGCCGTACGTGCCGGGATGCGCCCGGTGCGGGGTTGCTTCATCTCCCGTGGCAAACGGGAAGAGCGAACACGGTCTATGTCCTCCCTCGCTTGCCCCCGCCCTGTTTAGGTGTGGATGGAGGCGGCGGGTGAGCGCTTAGCAGCAGTGGAAGGGGACGGGGAAAGATGTCTGCAGGTTCTTCTCTTTCGGGGGCAGGAGGCGGCGTTTGCTTAGTCTGTGTGAATTTGGCTAATCTGCATTAGAGAACCGCTGGTTTGTGGTTGAAAATGACAGGAAATCTAGAACGTCCTATTTCCTGTGCACAATGACAACAGCTTAAAAAGAAAAAAAAAAAAGGGGAGAGATGGGTAATCGCTGTATTTATTTATAACGGTGCCTCCCGCCGGGGCGGGGAGAACAAAGCCGGGCAACAGCGCGGGAGGGCGCCGGGCCCGGCGCGGAGGTGGCGCTGGGGGCGGGGGGCAGCCCGCAGCAGCGGGGGCAGCCCCGGGGCGCCGCGCCGTGCATAAGGTCAGCG
>JAVSBS010012031.1:21694-35054 GCA_033124195.1 Coracias cyanogaster | reverse complement strand
AGTGCTGAAGAAAGCTCAAAGGTCAATTTGGTATTCAAGATTGATTTTTTTTTTTTTTTAAATTCATCTTTGCACCTAAGCCTTAAAATAGGCTTAGATGAGGGGAAGTTGGTGGGACTTTGTTTTGATATCAGCTTTTAAAAGAAGGGGTTGTCCCAAAACCAGGTAATAGAAAGTATGCGTGGAGTGGGACTGGTACGTGAGCTGCGTGTGACATGTGCGTGGTGTATGTAAGGAGAGGCGGGCTGGATGCATGCACAACAAATAATTATGAAGGAGCTGTGTCTTCAGGGAGCTCCTTTGTCCGTATCAGGCCCTTCAAATGAAGATGGCGTATTCCTTTGGGGCTTCCTTTCCATAAAGCTGAAATAATGGGGATGCAGTGAAACAATATTTCTGACTCAGGTTAACTGCAATGGTCTAATACTACAACCACATGTTCAGCCCTTCTTCCTGCTTAAGCAGAGGGGAAAAGAGACTAAGAAAGGACAGTTACTTGGGAAAGAAAGCAGAACTGGAGAAGGATCCAAAAAGGCAATTGAAATGCAGCTTTCTCTTGGTGTGTAAAGAAATAAGTCTGACAACGGAGAGAAAAAAAAAAATTCAGCTTTAATGGGGGGAAGAAGTGGATTGCTGCCAGGCTCCTTGCCTGCTCCCCATGGCTCCTTCAGGCAGCTGTGGATCTTTTCCAGTCGCCCTTTGTTGCTGGCATCTCTTTTAATAGATAAGTAAATAAGCATGCCTTCTGTGGGAGGGGAAAAGAATCTCATACATGAGAATATGATGCTCTGAGGATGGCAAGAGTGTTAGCACACTGAAGGTAGAAATAAATAGAGATGGATGAGCAACACTAAAGAGAAGTGGGGTGGGAAAGCCTGTCATGCTGTGGGAGGACCAGTGTGCCACTGGAGAATAATGTATCCATGCGGGAGAAGTTACAGATACCAGCCACAAACTGTCACAGTGCAAACCTGTTCTGTGCAGCCGCACCAGGACACAAGGGGTCTGGCTTGAGGACAGTTTTGATTCTTGCATTTTTGTACTGCTTGTGGTTCTGAGAGTCACCCACCAACAGGGCAGGCCAGCAGCTCAAACATCATGTGGCTTTTCATGGCAGTGTCTGAGGCATGTTTGATGTTGTAGAGCATGTAATTGCCAGTTGTTCAGCTTTTGGTTTGGAAGGTGTTCTGAGTTGCAGTTCTTAATGATGGTGGCAACTGTACTTGATACATAACTTTCTATGACCAAAAAAAAATGATGGGCATGATCGCTGTATGTGAACATGGATGGCAGTCTACTGTACTGGCTGACTTCATCACAGAATCGTACCTGTGGCAGTGCCTGTCTCTTTAGGTAAAATCTATCATCATAAATTTGGAGGTTGGCAGAGATCTGCTTCATTGCCCAGGCTGCCTGTATTCCTTTTGCTTATTATCAATGGGTCCATGTCCAAATGGAGGCCAGTGACTAACGGAGTCCCTCAAGGATCAGTACTGGGACTGGTCTTGTTTAACATCTTTGTTGGTGACACGGACAGTGGCATTGAGTGCACCCTCAGCAAGTTTGCTGATAACACCAGGCTGTGTGGTGTGGCTGACATACTGGAGGAAAGGGATGCCATCCAGAGGGACCTTGACAGGCTGGAGAGGTGGGCCCATACTAACCTCATGAAGTTCAACAAGACCAAGTGCAAGGTGTCCTGCATCTGGGTTGGGGCAATCCCAAGCACTGATATAGGCTGGGCAGTGACTGGCTTGAGAGCAGCCCTGAAGAAAAGGACTTGGGAGTACTGGTGGACGAGAAGCTCAACATGAGCCGTCAGTGTGCACTTGCAGCCCTGAAAGCCAGTTGTATCCTGGGCTGCATCAAGAGAAGCGTAGCCAGAAGGTTGAGGGAGGTGATTCTCCCCCTCTGCTCCACTCTCTTGAGACCCCACCTGGAGTACTGTGTCCAGTTCTGGAGCCCCTATTACAAGAAGGATATGGACTTGCTGGAACATGCCCAAAGAAGGGCCCTGAGGATGATCAGAGGGCACCTCTCCTATGAAGACAGACTGAGAAAGTTGGGGTTATTCAGACTGGAGAAGAGGCGGGTAGATTCATATTAGATGTTAGGAAGAAGTTCCTCACCATGAGGGTGGTGAGACACTGGAACAGGTTGCCCAGAGAGGTAGTGGAAACCCCATGCCTGGAAGTTTTTAAGGCCAGGCTGGATGGGGCTCTGAGCAACCTGGCCTAGTGGGAGGTGTCCCTGCCCGTGGCAGGGGCGTTGGAACTAGATGATCTTTAAGGTCCCTTCGAACCCTGACGATTCTATGATTCTATCAACTGATGTTTAAAATGAAGGTTCCTGGCTGATTGCTGTCCAGTGGAAAGGTACAAAAGCCAAAGTGGGGAAAGATAGAGAACACATGTAGGAAATCTTGAGTTGTCCTGGCTATTACTGACTCACAGCAGTTTAAAGTAAATCACTTAGCTTATTGTGCTGTCTGCTTTCATTGCCCTGCCAACATTTTGTCTGTCAGAGGGAGGGTAAGATGCTTTCCAAGAAATTATGATGATGTCCTGAGATGAATGGCTCACTAAGTATACCAAATACATTACTGACTTGAAAGATAATGTCTGGATAGATAAATAATTAGCTTTACTCAAAGTCTGTTTGTATTCTGTTCTATCCGACATGATTCATAAATGAGATCTTGTTCCATTTGAGGCTATTAAAAAATCAAAACCGGATACCTAAGGTCTATAATGAGGATGTTCCACCCAAGCTGATAGAGGGACAGATCTTTCCCTTACCCTGTGTAAGGATTAGGAGGTCCTCAAGATGAACTGGGAGTAGAAGCTGCTGTCCAGGCAGCTCAGCTCCTCTGAGGAGTGCCTAAGAAACAAAGCGGTGTATGTAACTCACTCTTTGCTGTCTGAGAAACTACAGTTCACTCCCAGGGTGCACTTTTTCTCTTAAGTTTCTCAGAAACTTGCACAGAAGCACTGGCTTTCAAACCTGCGTAGTGGAGGCAGCACTTCCAGGATGCAGGGACACGCAGGCTACAGCACTACCTGCTTGCGGTAGGGCTGGGGCCATGGCAGCATTCTTCTGTGCTCTGGGAAGAAGTGTGTGGCCCACCCAGTCTGAAAAGAAAGTGAGTATTAATGCTCTGGGGAGTGTAGGTTTGAGACTCAGCTTAAATTAGACATGCTATAGCTCGCCTGTAAATGTTACTTACCTTACACTAGTTTGCAGGACATTAGTGTTTTTAAGTTATAACCAAGCCACATGAGTTAGGCACAGTAATAGAGCTACCTCCAAAGACAGAATTTTGTAATAAGATCTGTAATATTTTGGTGTGCTAACTTTACAATAAAGCTTCAGATTTGGAAGGCATAAAAATGCTTTTTTTGTTCCCTTGTTGGTGTAGTTGTAACATCTTGAAAAGTTTTATTTCAGCATTTAAAAGACAAATCAAAGATATAGATATAGATATATAGTTTTGTCACTTACCTGGTTTAAAATCCCATAAAACATATCTTTCTTGGTTGTCTGGTTAGCTCCTTAGACGGTGGCATCATTTTTTCATCTAATCTGAGCACATGGATAAATCACATTGCTGCTGCTTAAAGCAGTTCCAACCTTAGGATGGCCTTTAGATGCTGGTAGTTACTCATTAATCATGACTGATTTAAGGAACTTTTGTAAACGTAGGAGTATTACGTGTAAACTTTCATCATTCTGGGCAGTTTGTCGTAAAATCAAACTTCCGTGTTAAACATGAGGTTACTGCGTTGTTGTTTCTGAGACTTTGCAACTGGTTTGTGTAGTGTTGTGCTTTTATGGCTGGCATTGACATCTGTCATAGCAGAAAAGCATCAGGAAAACATTGAGCCAAAATAGGAAGTTTTTCTCATTGCAGAAACCTGTACAGTGGGAGTAACTCATTCGAATATGGGAATGACTCATGCAAAATAGCAGTATTAATATGGGCTGTATTACCCATCTGCCTACAATGTCTTAACTCTTGTTTTGAAACATAGCTGAGGTTTTGCTGCTTTTTCCATAACACCGGTGAGGTGTCCCATTCCATAGGCGTGCTCGAGCCCTTGCGTACTCCACTGTGTTCAACCATTATACAAATTCCATGCTGTAATAGCCAGGGTCTAGTCTTTGGCAGTGGTTTTCTAGCCTTACAAAGTCCTAAAAATGGCAGTTTCTGATTTGCTAAGTGGAGGATATGTCAGGCTCAGTATCATTTTACACTCCTGCTGTTTTCTCTAGGGTGGTAATAAGAGCGCTTGTAACTCTTTGCTGATTCTTAATGCTTTGGTAGGGGAACTCTGAGGGAGCTTGTCTGTGGAGCTCTGTGCAATATTGCATCCACAGTAAGCCCACTGTGTGGATGCAAAATCCTTTTTTCGTCCAATTGGAAGTACCCTACTACGAGTGCCAGTTTAAAATAATTGCCAACACCTCAAACGGACTTGGAATGAGTAAATGCTTTTGGCTGGATTGCTCTGCTACTGTTCGTTATTAAAGGAAGTCATAATGGTACAGTGGTATGCACAGGGAGTACATTTGTGGCTAAAATTGGCTCATTTTGATTATACTGCTAAAGTTGCTAATTAAAATGCTATGGGTTTTTGCCCTGAAAGCTTACAGTTCCTTAAACGTTTTCTTTGTAGGTGCTTCATGAATTTTGATACGTGTCACTGTAACAAAAATCTTACTTAACAAGCCACAGTTTGCAAGCTTTGTGGAAATTCTCTGCTGCTTTTATGACCTGTTCATTTTCCAAGTAACCGAATGCAGATCTTTATCACATAAATTCTTAGTGTAAAGTTGCTCTGAGTATTGAGGGGTTCCCTTGAGTCTAGTGGAGCTTATTCATATCTTCTGTCAACTCCAGAGAACATGGGTCCATTGCAGTAATGAGCTGAGTGGAATCGCTGGGGCTCAGGAACAAGGAGGTCAGCCAGAAGCTGCTCCTCCTCCTTGTCAGTTCTCTGAAGTACCCCCTTCGCTAGGGGAAAATCCTGTAACTCTTCTGTCCTCGCCCTCACCCCAATTTTGAAGGGGTAGGTGGCCTCGCAGCCTTGAAGAAAGATTTATTTCCTCTTGCTGGAGGCTTGTACGGGACCTTTCCCTGTCCCCCTGGTTATCAGTAGGAGAGCTGTGAGCACAGGGAGCAGCATTAGCAGCAGCTCGGGCTGTGCTGAAGGGCTCTCCCGTTCCCGGGAAGGCAGGGTGACGTTGAAGGATGCCTTCCTGCTATGCCAGCACGGGTGGTGCTTTACAGCCTTGCAAAGAGCTGGTGCGGTTTGAGGCTGGCTATGGACTTAGATGGGTGTGAATCCTTGGCTCTCTCTGGTAGGTGGGCTGGAGATTCCTTACCACAAGCCTGATGAATGCGTTTTCTACAAAAAATAGCAAGAGTGGTTTGGGGTTATTTTACCTTTTTCTTTTTTTTTTCCCTTCTGTGAGGTGGGAATAAGTTCTTCATAAATAGCTTTGAAACTTTCTTCATAGTGTTTCATTTTTCCAGTAAAAGCTTACTCATTTTCTACAAGGTTTTTGAAATGAGAAGTGCACATGCTGAAACTAAACTTGGTCCTGAAACTACACCTTGGTTACTTTTTCTGCAGCGTGATCAGGTGGCTGACTGATCATCTTAATGTGGTCTCTAGCTTTATGCCCTTACATGATCAGTTTAAATAAGTGTGCATCTGTTTAAAATGCCCTTAAAACTCCTCTTTCCCTTGTGGCAGACGTTTGAGTCCATCCAAACTTTCTGGAGAGAAGAAAAATAGATTGAATTTAGTTGCTACGGTGTACGTAATATGTCAATGTATTTGTTGTTGCTGTTTCAGGAGCTGTTGGACAAATATTTAATAGCCAATGCAACTAATCCAGAGAGCAAGGTATTCTATCTGAAGATGAAGGGAGACTACTTCCGATACCTTGCTGAAGTTGCCTGTGGTGATGACAGAAAACGTAAGTACCTGGTGGTCTTTGGATCTTCAACAGCTGATGAACTTCAGCTTTGGGCCATGGGCGAGGGAACAGTGAATGAAGTACACCTGCTGGTGTCTTCCTTTGGATTCACCTGAGTGAGCTGGGTGGGAACAACGGCGTTTCAGTTGCAAATCTCCAGCATTCATACAGACAAGTCAAGAGTCGAGTTCTCAACAGACCTTCAGCATAGTATGCCTGGGAATTTTAGTTGGTGTTCCTATTTCTGAAGAGCTGTTCCATAATTATTCAGAGCTTCTGGGAAACAATTTAGGTGAAGGTCTGTTAGCATATTTAATGTTGTTTGTATTTCTTCACTAAGACAAAGTGAGGTGAGGAAGAGTAAACAAATGTCTGCAACATTTTTTACTGCATGATAGAGTCCTGTTGGTCTATAAGTTTTAACCATTTCAGTGTGACACAGACTTAATTGTGAAGTTTTTATGTAAGGTTATAATGAAGTAAGTTTGTAAAGAAGCAACAAAATCACCAGGTCAGTAACACTATCCAAAGAAGTGTGAGCTGCACTCTGAAATGGTTGATACTCATGGGGATAATTACCATCCCTGTAATTTTAGTTTGCCCTCCAGGATCTAGCAGAAAAGGCCTGGAAAACTTCACAGCTGGCACTGTCACTTGACACTGGGCATTCTGAGAATGTAGAATATTCCTAGAAGTTAGAATGTGCATAGGTGGTTGTGGTTGTAAGTACCTTGGAGAAGCTCTTCTGGGGAGGATTTTAACCCTCTATTCAGAGGATGTATTGAATTAAGCATTGAAACTGACTTGCAAGGTGCCCAGATACCGGAGTGATGTTAAAAACTCTTGGTATGGCATAAGCTAGTGATACATTTCCGCATAACAAACTAAAATTAGTCCCTGTCAGGGAGTGATGCCCTGACACAGAGGGGGGGATGGACTGTTGGAGCACGCAGAGCACTGAAGTGACTGTCCCTTTGGGTTGGGCATGGTAGGCATCTGACAGCCTTGGCTAGTTTAAACTGATTGAATTGCAAAGTGGGAGGACAGAGCTGATTGTCACTTAAATAAAGGCTTTGTTAAACTCCTTGTGTTGTAAGAGCCTTTAAATTGAAAGATGAAAATACACAAAATGGAACAAAAGTCTTTGCATTAATGAGTTTCGTTCAGTAATTAACCAAATGTAGCAGAGACAACTTGTCTTTGGCTTTTCACAAAGTTAATCTGATTTGTGTTTTGTCTCAGGCAAGTTCCAAATCTGTGGGCTTGTCTGAGCAGAGAAATAGCAGTTTATCTTGGCTACACAGAGTGCATCTGAAGTGATACGCGTGCTGATGTGGGTGCTTACTGCAGAAGAGGGATGGATTGATAACCTTATTAGCAGATCATGGTGTCTTGCTGGGGAGTTACAGCTTACGTGTATCACTGTACAAACGTTTGTGCTTGAATTCTTGCACGCTTCTAGGAGTTTTACTTGAAGCTTCTTCTGATGTTCCACCTCTAAGCATCTGCTTATTTTCTCAGCTTCAAATATGTTTTATGTACTTAAAAGCTCGTTTCCTGCATTTTATAGGGTTTTGCCTTTTTTCACTTGTTCTCAACAAATTAATAGTCCATTACCACTCATTACTGTGTGAATACCAAAAAATCCATATCTGTGTTGTGACTTTTGAATACTTAACAGATTTCTACTTATTAAACTTTTTTTTCCAGCCCTTTTTAGAGCAATTATGATATTAGCTCCCTCAGAGAGCTGTATTTTGAGCTCAGACAATGGCCTTTCTTTTCCTGCAGTCTCCTTCCATTCTGCAGGCGTGTTTAGGGTGGCTGCTTGGCCCTTGGGTTGTCAATCAGAAGAGAATCTGGCACAGACTATATGTAGCGCTCTTAAAGTATTCACTCTGGCCTGGTAATCTCTTTTCTCTGTGGTATTTTTCCCAGTTATTTTGGGCACGACCTCAGGATTTTTTTTATCTTGACCTGTCCACACCCAGTTTTTGTCGGCAGCATGCAGGACATGCCTTCCAAACTTCCTCGAGAAGAAGCAGGGCCATACAGACAGTAGCTGCCTTTACTCCGCACACCCAGCTCACACAAGCATGTCCATCCTGTGCAAGGAATGAAGCAGGAGTTCTGTAGATAAAGTGATGCACAATTTTATTTTTTTTTTTTTCCCTTACCTAAAGTATCAAAAGGCCATTCAGGTATTATCTTGGATATTTGTATTTACTACATTCTATGTGTTTATTTGTCTCTTAATACCTTTGCTCTGCAGCAGCTTAATTTGCTCCCTGTGTTTTGTCAGTGTGGCAGCTGTACTTAAAATGGGTTTAAAATCATTACCTTGATTAAAGCAAGCACAATGTTTTGCTAAGAGTGGGCTTAAATAGCAGACTGTTCAGTCTCCTACTAATGGAGTACTTTAAATAGTCACATCTTTAAAAAAAAAACAAACAAGAAAAACCAACAAAAGCAACCCCCCCAAAAAACCCCTTCATGTTTCTCATTCTTTTAACAGAAACAATAGAAAACTCACAGGGAGCTTATCAGGAGGCATTTGATATCAGCAAGAAGGAGATGCAGCCAACACATCCCATTCGCTTGGGTCTAGCTCTTAACTTCTCTGTATTTTATTATGAGATTCTCAACAATCCTGAGCTTGCCTGCACACTGGCAAAGACAGTAAGTTACTTTTTCTTCTGTATGCCTGCAGGGACAGTAGCAGAGAGTTTAAGCTTAAAATAATATGAATGATTATTTCCTAGAGTTTAGGCAGGAAATGATCCTATTTAATGCCTCTGGTTTCCAAGCTCGTATTGTTAGTGGGATTAAAGGGGCACAAGCAGGCTGTATTTACGATATGACTTAAATTTTCAGCAACTTGACAAGCTTTTATTATGCTTCTGTTTCAAATAGAGCAATTCAGGCCATTAACTTCTTCTGTTGCCTGTTTGGGGATTTTTTTTTTGTTCCTTGGTTCTGTTTTTTAAGCTACCTTACTGATGGGTTTAGCTTCTGGTTGTTTAATGATCAGTTAATAGAAAGACTAAAGGTGGTTTAATATTATTCTAGGCATTTGATGAGGCTATTGCAGAACTTGATACACTGAACGAAGACTCATACAAAGACAGTACTCTCATCATGCAGTTGCTTAGAGACAACCTAACAGTAAGTTGCCTTTTTACATGCCCTCTGGTTCTGTAACCATGCATTTGCTAAGTTAGACTGAATTTGTGATGAAACAAAAGCCTTATTTCACTCTAGTGCAAAACATAGCACTGTTTCAGGCTATTTACTCAACTTTACCTTTTCATAACTTAGTTTGAATGTAGTGTGAGTTGATCTCAGCATCTTCATGCTGTGTAATCTAGAATAACAGCTTGGATATGTCCCGTTCTTCACCGTTTGCTGCCCTGTTCAGTGGAGTGGGAGAAGGTGCGTTCAGCTAATTTAACAGACAAGGTAGGGCAAGGAGCCAAAAACCAGTCTGTCATCTGCCAGCAATTCTTCCTCAAACATTTCGATGACTACCTCGGAAACAAAACATCTTTCCTGTTGTACATCCTTGCTCTATTCATTCTCCTCGTTTTCACTGAACAGAAAAGATGCAGAATTTCAATGTATTAAGAATAAAATCAGTTGATATTCGAGTATGTATTACAATATTAATGGTTTAAGAAAAGTATGTAATGGAACCACTAGGTCCTATTAAAATTTGTAACTCGAGTCATTTTTTTAGGGCCTATCCTCTCTGGGTATGCATTGCATTTAAAATTACAGCAATCTTTATAATTTTGCAATACTCCTTCAGTAGCAATGTCTTTTATTAGCACTATAAAATGCGTAGCTTCAATGACCAAAATGGTAATCTTCGCTTGCAGTATCCAGACCGCTGCTTTTGAAACTGATGTTCTCATGAAGCTACCATCCAGACTTGTTGAGGGATGGATGCCGTAGCGCAGTACGAGCACAACAGTCTGTAGCTGTTGAGAACTCTGCTCTGTCGTACCTGAGGCGCAGAGCTAGCTGTGCGCCCTGCTGGGGAAACTGTTTCCTATTGCCCCTCTCCAAGCAAGCAGTGGGACCCAGGGCTGTGCAGCTCCTGTGCTCTGGTACTTTGTAGACACTCTTAAGTATAATTTGTTATTGTTTCTATAGAGGCAATAGTTGTCCCTTTTGGAAGTGAAGCTGTGCTTCTGAAAGCTGACACTGTTTTTCTTTTCTTCCTAGTTATGGACATCAGACAGTGCAGGAGAAGAATGTGATGCTGCAGAAGGTGCAGAAAACTAAACTGCACGTGGGGCGTCATTCTCCCTTTCCTTCTCAAGAAACCTTTTTACACGTCTCCATTCCTATAGCTCCACTTGGATTTCCTATAGCAAAGAAAACCCATCCATGTGTATGGAAATCAATTTATAGTCTTTTCACACTGCAGCTTTGGGAAAACTCCATTCCTTGATTTGTGTTTGTCCTGGCCTTCCTGGTGTGCGGTTACTGCTGTAGAAAAGTATTAATAGCTTCATTTCATATAAACATAAGTAACTTCCAAACACTTATGTAGCGGACTAAAGTGTACCTGGTATTTAAAAACAAATCTGAACCAGTTCCTGCCAGTTGACTGTGTTTTGTATTACAGTAAGACATGAAAATGTAGTTAATTGCAACTAAAGAGTGTTCCACATAGCTTTTAATTCTCCACATTCCCTTCTTACTCCGCAGGGTTTCCTTTCCATAATTGACTTCCACATGCTACGGTGTGTTCTTTTTCAGTAGGATTATGGAAGTATTGGGCCAGATCAAGTCAAGCATTTCTAGTTTGGAAAATGACAAATCGAGCGGCTTCCTGTAACGTACTACAGAAGCTTGTGTGTTCAAAACAGGGGCTTCTCTTAATCTTCAGTTGCTGCTGTTTAAGTTGAGATCCCTTCCCAATAAAAGTTCACTCACACTCCTGCCTTCGTAGTTCTGGTATTCACTTCACTATGTATTAGAAGCAGCATGTTACTGCCGGGGTACGGGCAGTGCTTTTTGGCAGACTAAAGTGCATGTCATTTCTTAATACACTGGAATGGGAAAACCAATTGAAGTTCACATGTCCAAGTATAAAATTTAGTACTTTTCCATGCAGGTTTGTGCACATGTGAGAAGGTGTCAAGTTTGTCCAGTGATTGTTATTTAGAGAGTTTGGACCACTATTGTGTGTTGCTAATCATTGACTGTAGTCCCAAAAAAGCCTTGTGAAAATGTTATGCCCTCTGTAACAGCAAAGTAACATTAAATAAAATTACATTTTATAAACCACTTACTGTTGACTTGTAACGATTCCATGTAATCAGTCAAGGGCTAAACTTAAATGTCAGTACATTGTGCGAGAAGTGTCTTTCTCAAATTTAGTGCATACTTTTAAAAAATGTGCTCTTAAATGAACTCATTTGCTGAAAATATCCTGAATATCATAGTTAACCTGACATGTGGACTTCTTAATAACTAAATCTACTTGAGCTAATGGCTTCACCTTCATAATGACCTAAGAAAAAATAGCCAGTTTCTTGATACTCTTCCATGGCTTGCAAATCTTCTCATCTAAATTATGCTTTTGTTTTTTTTTGTAATCTTTTGAAGTTCTCTAATCTGTCCTTCCATTGTGTTTTTTCCACTGATGGTCATCATGATTATTACAGTATTCCAGCTACACTTTAGTAATGCAGAGGAATTTTGCCTGCTCTAGAACCTTAGTTTGTTTGCTGCCACGTCATAATCTGCTTTCTCTTGTTCTTAGACTGCTTCTAGTGTTATTGTTTCCCCCAGTTTTGGCAGCTTTTTTTGTAATAATACATTGCTCTGCTTTGCTTTTTTTCCTTTCTTTTTTTCTCTTCCCTGCCCCCCCCTCCCCCATCTCCACTAGATCACTTAAGAGTTTTTTTTGCTAAACCTCTACCTCTTAGTTTCCCATGTTGGTGGGTTTTTGAAAATATTTAACTCCTATTAGCGTCCTGGCTAGACAGGATAAGACATTATGAAAAAGGACATGTTACTAGTCCTTGCAGGCTTCTGATGGTACATCTTCCACCTTCCATGTTTTTGTTCATTCTCTGAGTGTGCACAATGAGCGTTGCTACAATAAAACTGTTCAGATTATGTGCTTCAATTGACATGCATTGCTTTTTTTAAAAAAAACAATTGTATTGATTCCATTTTCTTCATGCAGTCACTTTGAATTGCTGTCAAAGTATTGTGTGGCAGGATTCTACATAAACTCATATGCTTCTTAATCGGTGTTTTGGTTTCATAATTTCTTCCCCCATGCATTTCTTACTGATTCTTTGTTTCATAAAGGTTTTTAGCTCCTAAGCGCTCTCATTCTCCAGGAAAGATGTTTTGGTGCTGACATGTTGGCAGTCAGCTTTACCTGCTCATTTCCGAGTGTGCTTTCCTTGCTGTCCCAGCGCGCGTTGCATTGTCGGCTAACGCCACTCTCATGTTTCCTTCCTTTTGCAGCTTGCCAAGGGGGTTGTCAGCTTTCCTCACCCAAACAGTATTTGGGCCTTATCTAGATGATAGCTTAGTTTATTAAATACCTTTTCCAATATCTCTCAAGCTGGGCAAATTCTAGCCCGCTGGTGTTCATTGCATCTAAGCTATGCACAAAAATGAGTCTTGAAACTGCAGTATCTGTTCTTCAACTTTAATAATAATGACTGCAGCATCGTCTTGCCTCATACTGTTACTCCTAGCATTTGGCCAAATACCTGTGTTGTTTTGGAGGCAGGAGGGAACAAAAGGTGCGGGGAAATAGGATGATGGCACAAAAAGCGCGTAGACCGCAATTCCCGAAATGACTTTGCCTAGTTGCCCCCTCCCAGCTAAACTCCGTCATTAGTACGACGACTGGAGTAATGAGGTGTGCCCATGCGGTATTATGGTTTGCAGCTCCAGGGGATAATTTGCACTTGTGTGCTGCCCCACCTCACAGGAGAGGACCTGCCCCACAGCCTAGGAAATGCTGGACAGACCAACACCTCAAATCCAGAACCGCACTTACTCTTTGCAAGCCAGACCTACAAGTGAGAAGGCAACGAGAGACCCCTCACTACAACAGTGTCTTGTTAGATCGTTCCCATGCTGGAGCGGGTTCTGCACAGGAAATCCTGTGGGTCAGAGTTACTCTACTACAAATGTCACAGGAGTGCGTTATTCATTTCAACTTACTTCCTTAGTACTTTTGGAATGTTAATAAAAAGGGAGCTCTTGCTTTTCTGCCACGTGGCTGATGGTAGTGGGGATAGTACTTCACACGAAGCCACTTTCACAGAATCACAGAATCACAGAATCGTTATGGTTGGAAAGGACCTCCAGGGTCATCAAGTCCAACCTTTCT
>JAVSBS010012031.1:4342-21573 GCA_033124195.1 Coracias cyanogaster | reverse complement strand
CCCCAGGTCCTTTTCTGCCAGGCAGCTTTCCAGCCACTCCTCCCCAAGCCTGTAGCGTTGCTGGGGGTTGTTGTGACTTTCTGTCGAGGTATCCATGTTATAACTCACTTCAGCAGCAAAACGTGGAGTTTTGTACTTAATTTCTCGGGATCTTTGTTGAAATCAGTAATGTCAGCAAGCACTCTGTTTTCTCCAAGTCTAGATGCAGTATTCCCGGTGTGAGAGCTGGCTACCTGTTACACTAGGATACCAATTACTTGATGATTCTGTAATAGAAATAGAGCACTGGCTCCTTTGCACCCGACTTTCTTTTGTGCAGTATGAAGCAGTGTAGGGAGCAGAGTTAAGTTTGGGTTTGTGGGGGTGGGTTTTTGGAAACGTTTTAACTTAGACACACACACACAAAAAAAGCTAGCAGAAATGTTGATGTAGTAACTGGAAGTTACATGGGCATACAAAATACACAATGTTAGTATGGTTTTCAGAGTAATAATAATGGCCTAAATATGTCTGAGAAATGTTCTGATGCCACCTAAAATTATCTTCCATAACAAACCAAGAGGGTAAATTGGGCAATAGATGATCATATGTAGGAAAAGGACAAACCTGGACATTTATTCCTACAAACTTGAGATCCCAATTCCACAGCTGAACTCCCAGAGCTCTGTAAGGACAACGAGCTGCCCTCGTGTGTGTGAGCGTAGCTAGATGACACGGCTGCTGAAAGCTCCAGCAATTACAGCTTGGCCAGCTTTCAGATGAACAAAATGCCCGTGTGGGAAGGGTGAAATGTTAGTACCAGCTTTGGATTACTGCCATGATATTTTCCACTATGCTGCGAAGAGTCCAGCTTGCTAGAGGAATGCCTTTGTCATCTTCTGCCAGAATCCTTGATAAACAGACAGGAGTACATCTCTGATAATAAAGTGTAGCCTCAAACTATGTGATCAAGTATTTAAAAACTTACATTTCTGTATATGCAAACATGTTTAATGGCAGTTTCTCTGTAGCTTAGGATCTGTGAGTTTACATCAGCGTAAGAATCCTCGAGCAGAGATTCTGTAAATGCCATTGGAAGTGGCTCATAAGCTCTTCTATTGCAAATGATACTTGCGGTTGTCCAATCCCTTCGCTGAGTTAAATCCTCCTTCCTGCTCTTGTGGTCATCACTATTGTAAAATCCTTCTACTTCTGGAAACAAAAGGACAGTTTTTAAAACTTGTTTGGGCCAAGAAGGCTGAAGTTTTCTCAGACCTTGGCTTCAAACTACGTGTGGCTGCTGATACTGTTGTCTGGGCAGATGCCGGGTATTCCAGATTTGTTGTGAATCTCTTGGAAAAAATAAAAGGGGCTCATTACAGCCCCGTAAGAGGGAGGAAAAGGAGAGGGAGACAAGATGCTTGTTTCTATGCTCTAAATTACTTAAATTCTACTCTCCAAGGAAAACTCCTGACGTGTTACGGCCAGGGAACGATAAAAGTTTGGTCTGGGCAGTGACAGCAGTAACAAAGCTGTACATGGTAACATTCTTCAGATAACTCCGTCTGACAAAGATTTTACACGTCTATTAGCACTACTATAGCCTCTGTAGCACAGGACACGTGAATCAGCCCCGTTAAGGTTAGATTAGAAAATACTGAAGTTTCTACTCATGGAATAAATTATGCCGATATGAAGGGGGAGGCAACAGAACGCGCTGGGGTGTTTTATAAAACAGCAGAAACAAGGTTTTGCTGCTCGCTCATCCCTTCTGAAAAATCCAGACTGCCATAAAGAGCTGCTTTTGCTCTGTTACTGTAACTTCCATTGGTTTCAATATATGCGTGTTTAAATTCCATTTATCCAGCTAATTTGATTGGAATAAATGGTCTGAACAAGATCTTGCTGTCTGATTTAAAAGGTTTCAGTTGGTGAGCTTTATTCATCAATTAATTCACCTTTAATGTTAGAATTAATCACTTTAAATAGAGGACCTTGAGAATGTAACTCAATTTTTATAGATCAGGTCATCAGTAGGATTTTAAGCAAAGACTATTAACATTAGTTTTAGAGGTACCCACGCAAAATACATTTTATTCTGAGGCTTCAACATACGTATATTTGTTATTATGTAGCCATGCCAAAATGCATTAAATGTTAGTGCCCAGTAAATACTCTGCCAAGTGGAAACTGTTCCTCTCACGCCAGTTTGTTGCTGTTAAGCTTCATGCTGGAGAGATTGTTGATGTTTTATCAGTGGGAAGAACAGGAGGAACTTCTCAAGGAGTACTGAAGCATCACTGGAGAACTCTGTGTGCAGTAGTACCGCAGCTAGAGACAGTTTAACTGACTCCATGTTTTTGCTATTCCATTTTCTCCCTTCTCTCAATTTTTATCCCATCTGTGACAGTTTCAGAAATGCTCAGTGGGAGATAGAATGATGGCTTTTGCTAGGCACACTCCTTAATTACTTACCAACCGAGTTCAAAACCACTCTGCTGTAAAACTTCTGTTCGTACAAATGTTCCAGTTGCTCTCCTGCTCTACTGCACCCCAGTTGTCCTTGGCCTTGTTCTTCCTTCCTACCCTGCCCTTCTAAGGAGCTGGAGCGAGGGCTGGGCACACTGTATGCTCGGTTGAGAGATGCTGTTCTTGAAGACACAAATGGTTCTCATCTTTTGCACCTTAAAAATACTTGTAGGAGTATAGACCCCATAGATCAGAGTAGTATCGATGAGAGAACAGAGTATATGTGAGTAGTATTGGATGCGAACACTAGCGTCTCTCATTATTACCTTCAAAGTGGAAAGAACTTAAAATCAGTGATGCTTGAACGTGCAGAGGCATGAAGGTCTCTTCCATGGTCAAGGCTGAAAAGACACATATCTCTATGTATGTGGTGCTCCATTCTTCTACAAGCAATGAGATGACACATTTATGTGCTGTTCTATATCAAGAGTGCACAGTTGCCTCTGGTGAAACTGCGGGATGTGGTTCAAAACCCGCAGCTTTGATAAATAACAAAATATAATCATTTGTAGAAATAATAACACAAATGATTCTGATGGAGAAAAAACCCTTAAGTGTGCTAACCTAACCAATTAGCGACTTCTGCTTCAAAGTGGGACAACGTATGCCATGGATTCTGTACTTAAAATAACACTGGAGGAGACTCCCTAGATCATCACGTCCCACTCGGTCCCATCACAGGCACCACACAGAATGTTTATCAAGCCTTATATTTAGAGTCTTTTCCTCCTTTGCTACTGGAAACCTGTTCCAGGTTCTCGCCCTGCTGATAGCTAGAAATCCAAATAAAAAGCTTGGTTTTGTGTCAGTGTGGCCTATTGGCTAGAATCCAGAAAGTGTTCTGCTGTCAGGAGGTCTGCACAGAGAGAAGTCTTGGATTCATAGTTCAGAGTGCTCCAGGAACCTTTTGCGGTATGCAGGGATGGCAGGAACTGCAGAGCTTTGATGTATCTATGACAGCAACTGGTTTTCAGAGGCAGGTCCTAATGCTGCCCATCCTTTTGCTTGAGGTTTTGCTGCTTTCTGGGATTCTCTTCCTAGATGGTCTGCAATAGCTAGATTTGTATTTTGTCAGTAAGGGGGGGCATTTTGTTTTGTGTGTGTGCGTGCCCAGAATCTACACTGCAAAGTGGAAAAACAACGGAGGAAGGAGAAATCTATAAATTGTCATTTTAGTTGCCTAATAGTGTAATCTTTAACAGCATGGGCACTGACATTTGAAAGAAATAAACATTTCACTTTCTTTTTCCAAATTGCTGTTCTTTATAAAGGTGTCTCACTTGTTACTTCACTGTCACAAAAGATAAACATTGTTAGTTATTGACAAGAAATGCTACTTATCTGTCTGTCCTGATTGATGAGTCAACAGCAAATACTACTTTTGTCCAACTAGAACCAGAGGAGAAAGCACTTGTGCTTGTCAAAAGCACTTCAATTTTTCAAAGATGGTCAAGCCTTCCGAATGTAACACAGAATTGTTTTTCAGGTAGATACAAACATGCGATCGATATCAGCATCCTGGAACTTCAGACTTTATTCCTCGACTTTCTAAATTTCACTTGTCAAGACTAGGCAGGCATCATGACTAGTTAACAGATCACTAGAATTAAACAGTGCACTAGGAAAAATAATGGGAAAGAAAAGAAGTTGACTGTTCAGTAGATTTGTGATGCTGGAAAGTTTTTTGGTTTTTCCTAACAGTATGAAATTGCTACACCCACAAAAGCACTGTAATTTAGTGTGCTCTTCTCTTAGTAAGCATGTCTTTCCTCATGAAGTGGAGTCTAGAAACCTATTACTTTGAGAAAAAACAATGAAAATTGTCATGTCAGAGTGGCTGTAATCATTATTTTTATTTCAGCCTTGCTGTGGAGAGCATTACATACATGAGCGTCCAGAAAACACCTGAAATGCTAACCCTATTTTTATGACTGATGACTTTTTGACAACCTTTGGTAACTAGCCGAGTCCTTCAATAACTACCTAAAAACACAGGGTAAAGCCCTGAAGCCCTTTAAAATAACACAAGGTCAGGCATTATTTATCTAAAAGAATGAAATGCAGATGCCACTCATGCACTTTAAGATAAGCAGCATGGTAAGAGCTTGACAATGACTTCCAGGCTTATAGTAGAGATGGAATAACCTTGTCCTGTATTTGTAATCTTGAGTCTAATTTGCTGGAAACAAAAGGAGAAGCCTATGTAGATTAATTTGTAGATTTAATAAGGCAACTGTAAAGAATAATCTGTTTAATTCCTGAACTCAGAAGCACCTGAGGTGAGAGCATTCTTCCTCTGTTGGAGAAGGGAAAAAGGTGTTCACTAAGAAACAGTTGCTCTGGTGGGACATAAAAACCAATCACATGCGGTGGTATTTGAAGTTGCCATAGTTGTGATCTTTTCAGAGAATCTAGAGAAAAAATTACTCATTTTGTCATTATGAGCTTTTTTCTGAACTGTTGGGTTTCTGCTGAAGTTCCTTAAATGTTCTTGGGTTCTCTTCAGTGAAAATATTGCTTCAGGGTGCAGTGCTAACAAAATTATCCAGTGAAGGATGATGGTCTGAAAACATCACTGCAAGAACTGACATAGATAAGCAGAAGAAGGCTGGGAATTTGGTGGCAAAAGAAAACACTACAGTGAAGCCAAGCAGGGTTTGGAGAACCCTTGCCTAAGTGAATCCTTAAACCAAACTACATGGTGGTACCTCCTGGTTACAGTGAGCAAACAGGTCCTTTGGGAAAGAAAATCAACCCATAGGGAAATACTTGGTATAACACATTCTACTTCAAACCACTGGACTTACCTGATGAGCACGGTGATGTAGGCAAGGGGCAAAAGATGGGGGTTATTCTCATTTGCAGGCAGTGTGGAAGTTAGTAATGCTAAAGCTGCTAAAAGGGAAGTAATTTGCTATTTCCTTACATGTAAGTTCTATCAGTGGTTTTCCATTTGTGTTTGTTCAATTTTTTTCCTTAATAGACCAGTCTTGCTCTGTACAGTCTGAGTGCTCGCACACTAAGATGTTCTGCTGAAGGATGGAGATCCAAGCACTTAAGAGTAATTTTCCAAGGCAACCTGGAATCCTGCTAGTGCTGAGTCTCCTGATGAGAGTCTGCTCCGAGCATTGTGAGTACTGACTGCTTCCTAAAGTACTTACTGAACTAGCTGTTAAATTCTTTAGCAGGAAACCTATTGTTTAATTTGTAGAATTGAGTCATAGAAAGTATTTCCTGTCTGAATGAAAACAGTGTCCCTATTATCCCAAATATTGCACAATTTTTCTATTAAAAAAGTTCTTACTAAGAATCAAATTCGGTTTTCTTTTCTCTTAAATGTATTTAAAATTGTTAGCTCTGAGTCTTCCATTAAGCATTTTTGTCCAAAGCAGAAGTCCTCAAAAGCTCTGGTAGTCATAGCCAAATGGGACTCTGAATTGGATTTCCATCTCGCAAAAGACAGTTGGAAAGATAACTGTGTGGGAAGTGATACACTGCAGGGAACAGTCATGCCCTGGCAGTGAGGATGGACCAGATGACCTAATTTCTCTTTTCCATTAGAGCTGTCCCTGATTCCCCAGCTAGTCATGCAAGCACATGACTGACAATAAGGATAAAAAAATATGGAAAACATATCTCCCAGCATAACAGAGCAAGCCTGCTATTCTTGATTCCATCACCTCACAAGTACTGATTAATTAACACCATGTAGTCTTATATATTCTTGCTCGTCTTCTAGATGAAACCTTCAGAACTGACTTGCCATCTGCTCTGTCTGGAACTCAGAACTGCTTTCTCAGCTGCATGAGACATCGGCTTGATGCAGCTGGTGGGTGAATATAAACAAGGTTTGAGAAAAACAGCTCAAAGAAGTTGCATGGGTAACACGCTCTATGCCACGTTTTAATAATATCCCACACAACTCATCCACAACGAGATTCTGGAAGCACGGCACTGTGCTGATGGCTTCTAAACTATCATGCCTCGTACACAAACAACATGGGCCTGCGGTGCCAACTCATGCCAGGGTGTGAAATCACTGCCTGCATAGTTGGTTAAACTGGTGTTAAGACAGCTTTTTGCTGTTGTTCAAATATTGGCCGGGCTGTCATGATCCAATGGGGTTTTTTAATTTTTTTTTTTTTTTGGCAAGTAAAATAGTCCCTGACTTTTGCCAAATCTTCCTTTCCCATCACTTCTTCAGTCAGCTTCTTGCTGACTGACTGCTCTCCCTCAGCCAGAGAGCCTTTGATCTTGCAGTGTCCAATCTTATCTGGGCTAGTAAGAATTTTGGAATCAGTATTTTTATCGTTGGACATGTCTTTGAAATTTATGTTATTAACATCCTCATGCTGTAGAGTTTATAAATGAAATTTTATTCCCACCTCATGTATCCCATCCATATCATTCTCCATTAACAGTATTCATGTTGCACCTACAAACAAAATGACCTGCCAAGAATCCTCGATGTAGCATTAAGATGAGAATGGATTACAGGAAAGCACTTAGAAAGACTTTCATCTAGGTGAAGAGAGGTGAGGGTGTGCGAAATAACTTTAAGAAGCAGAATACACTGACCCATAAAACACTGTTGTTGTTTTGATGGAGAACTATACAAAATCATCCCATCATCTGAAAGTAGATGTTTACCCTTGGGATTCCTCACAATCTGATCTGGATGCTGATGAGGCCAGCTGAGACCCAGGAGGAATTTGCCTCTCAGATCCATTTTGGAAGAACTGTTGAAAGCCTTACTTCCTTCTCAGTAAGGGAGAGTGAAGTAGAATGCTTCTTACTGGAACTTTATATTACATACTTTCTACTTCTGCAGGAACCTAGGGTCTCTGCAGGGCCCAGTCTCTCCTGACCTCTTCTTGTGGCTTTTTTTTAATTAGTTGTGTCTTTCAATCTTTTTCAGCAAGTAGTTTGTGTTACAGGATGTCAAAAACCTGTTTTGTAGCCCAGATTTATGGACTAAATATTTTGTGGAGCCTTCTGAAGTAGATGTCTATTACGTGCTTACTTGGATGTAAAAGGTTGGACCTGTCCTGTGTTCCTTTGGCACTGGTAATCACCTCTTTTCTCCTCATGTGGACCAAAAGAAAAGCTCTCTCCACCACTCCACCAGTGCAGCCAAAGACAAGATACTGGGCTGTCAATTGTTTTCCATGCCCTGCATTCCTGTTCCTAAAGTATTTTCCTGTGCAGAGAGATCCCAATTGCTAAAACAAACAATGAGAAAAATATCTTCAAGTTTTTAAGAAATATAAATACATGTGGATTATAAAAATGTTATTGTTTAATAACAATACTCTGATAATGCAGAAAGTTTAACATTTAGAAGTGAGGAATCTCTGACTACTGAGGGCACTTTGTGGAAGAAATGACCAAAAATCCAAAATCCTACATTTAACAGCATATTTCCTGTCTGTTGCTGCTTGTTTTTTCCCTTGACTTGTGAAGTTTTTCCATGTTTTCCTTTTCCAAATGGAATAGAGAGATTGTTGCTGTTCAGGGAAACTACCTCACTGAGGCAAAAGTAAGTAGTAGATGTAGTTTTTCTTTGGTTTTCTTCCCTGTCACTCAGCTTTCATATTCACTTGCATCCACCCACTCCCCAAACTCTCATTTGCTATTAGTAATTTGTTTAGTTGTTTTCTTGTTTCAAAGATCCTTGGCTTTAAAACATTACATGTTGCTTTCAAACAATTTTGCAGGATGGAATGTATCAGTCTGAGCCTTATAAATCACAGCAACCCAAAGGCTATGCTGATTTATACTTGCTGCCAGGGGTGTCCTAGAACTGTTTCATTAAATGCTGTGATACAAAGTTCCAGTGCCAGCCTGTCCTCCTGGGCCATGCCTCCTATGCTGACAACCAGTTCCTGTGCTACGTGCTTTGGGGGGGTCCCTCTGAGGCCACAGTTATGTGGTCAGTTTAGCCCAACATAAATCCCTACTGCCTCTGCAACCTTCTGCTGTCTCGTCTGCTTGTCCCTAGTGCCTCCTTTAGGCTGGCGTCAGGCAGCCTGAATGCAAAACCAAAACCAAAGATGGACACCTATCACTGATCACTTCCCAACCCAGTGCTGACCTGCACATAGCTGGCTTCTGCAACAAAAGAAATGGATGGGAGTAGAGACCAGGAGGACGATCCCTCCCCATGGCAGTGCAAATTAAGTTGGACTGATGTGGCTACGTAACAAAAACCTGAGTACAAGGACTTTTGGGCCACCCCTATTTGTCATACTCAAGGCAGGTTTATTTGTCTGATCTGCACTGGATTCTAGTAATGTTTATCGTCGGCTCAAAGTAAGTGAGACCAGATTCGCACTGTTGAGGGCTGCATGATAAAAGTCTCTTTAGGAGTCATATTTCCAGTACTGAGAGCTCCCAAGACTCAGAGTAAATTGCACAAGAAGAACAGTTGTATCTAAAAGACAAAAATTATGATCCTCACCAGGGAAAGAACCTTGGTATCCTTAGCAGAACCATCAATCCAAATGACATCTTAGAACACAGGCATGGAAAGCAAACATGTCTCACTACAATTTTCATGTATTCTGTATGATCCAAATTTCTTCTACCTTTGCAGTTGGATTTAGGGGTAAAAAACAATTTTAAACTTCAAAAGCAAAACTCATTTTCAATCTTCAAGTGCTTTACTGTGTAGGAGGCTTTTTCTGTAGTGTTCCAGAATGAAATGTCCTAGTACTGATGCCTGTAATCGAGGAAATGGGAGAATATGGGATTAATACAACAAACAAGATGATCTGATAATTATCCACAGAAAATCAGTTCACTAAAAAAGTTTAACTGATTAAAATGAAACAATCTAGGCCAAGACTTCTATTAATTTCAGCTGGAAAGCCAAGAGCATTTGGCATCTCCATTTTATAAACTAAAAGATGCACCACACTCATGGGAAGTAAAAGGGTGGGAAAATAGTAAGGAGTGTGCTGACTGTTTTCAGTTGTGCTGGTGCCTGTACACTGAAATATATATTTTATTTATAAATATTATATGGAAAATGTTATATATGTATTTGTGATTGTTTATTTATTTATTTATTTATGAGATATGACCATTTCTGCTTGCAGAAGACTGACTCATTTCATTTTGGAAATTAGTTATAATCAGATGATAACAACTTTCGGTTACTAAGGACATAGGCTCAGCCCATGCCAGTAACTACACATCATCAGCTGGAAGTCTGCAGTCCTCTGAGCCACTCAAGCCTTCACATAACTCAGATTTCTGCACACAAATGGGACAGAAAAATGCTGTTACTGTTAAAATTTTGCACCAAATACATGGTCATGTCGTCTGGAAAAGACAGAAATAAAAAGTATAAATCCTTAAAGATAAAGTCCTATTTTCTGTATATTCATGTAAACTGACATAAGAATAGCCAGTTAAATACCTATTCTTTAAGTAAATTTCACTTTTCAAAGAGCTCATTTGAACACTGCTTATCTTACTATAGGAAATACTAGAGGCTTGCACAGTAAAAGCAACAATGGAAAAGCCTAATAAACACAGACAGTATAAAAAACTGCTCAGGTTTACTTGCTATCATATATGCAACATCTTTGCATTAGCAGGAGCAAGACAAGCAAAATACATTTAAAGACTTTATAAAAACATCTCATATTTAAACTGTGTCTCTACGTTGCACAAACTGCACACACATTTATAAAATAAAGCCATTGGTTTATGGTTTTATACTTTACTGACAATAACTTTTTATAGTTTAACATCTCACCTGCATTTCTCTTATCATTAGACAACATTGTCAGCCATTAACAGGGCAAATATGTTAATAAAAGCAGCCTCGTTTCACTAATGCTTTAGAGGCATAAAATCATTAAGGCTGGAGCAGACATCTAGAAATCACCTGGTTCAACTCTCCTCTCAGAGCAGGTCCAGCTTCAAAGTTACAGGCTCCTCAGGGCCTTGTCTTTGAAACACACTTAATGCTAAGTAGTCCTAATACTCTACACAGCATTAAAAACATTAACGTAGTCAGTTGTTCCCACTAATCCGCTAACAAACAGATATATTAGACTGATCCTGTGTTAAAGCTCAGCCACCATACTTACTTCATCTTACATAAACAGCAATTTAGCCGGTTTTCTCTCAAGGTCTGAACTGCCTTTTTTTTTTTTTTTTACGATCTTATTTTAATTTTAGGTCCCTTTATTGCAAAATGCCAGTAAGTACAAGTATGTTTGTATGGTCAGTGGTGGTGTTTTTATTCTTGGTGAACTCTAATTGCAGAGTGGGGCTTGGTGAATTACACTTTAGACTACTATTACTCACCTACTAATAAAAGCCAATAATCTGCATTCTCGAGGGAAAAAGACCTGGATTGTATCAGTTGTGGTAAATGAGAAAACATGTCCAACAGCAACACACTAAAATTCAGCTGGTTTAATTTTGTTTTAACCATGTTAGTGTTGGTAACAGGTCCAGAAAAGTGATGTTTTCTTTAATCTCAGTATAATTGCATAAAAAAAAGTAGCTTGCACCGGCTCCAGCAACGTTTCTCATCAAAAGACATAGAAGAACTGGCTTTTTGGACCAAAAGGATGGTTTAATTTGCAGTGGACAGTCTCGTGATCTTACTAATTCCTACCGGGAAATGACTCCTACAGCAAGGCGTCTGTAAGCACAGATGGAACATGCTGGTATGTACATCTGATCAGTCTGTCATCCTGCCAAAGACACCCAACAAGGATGGCCATCGTTTTAAGAGTCTAGGGCCCTTGTGATGCAGACACTGCTCCCAAAGAAGCTGTACTGAGAACAGCCCTTATGTACAAAGTAAGTGGAGGCCCATGGTGTTCCATCACAAGTGTTGCCACCTGTGTCTCATTTTTCTCAGTTAGCTGCCTTTGGGGAGTCTTTGAGACAACCCAGGAACTGGAACAAGCATAGACCTTGATTTTACATAACTACTTAGACCTCTCACTCCTTTTTCTTACCCATATTTGTGAAGAATACAAAAAAGTGAAGAAACCAATCAGCCAACCAAATAAAATATGAGTGTACCGAAGAGCTCAATGCTGTTTAACTACGAATACATACAAGGACAAACCATATTCAGCACCATTTAACTAGTCAAACTGGAACAGTTTTTGTGAAGCTCAAAGGGAAAAGGAAAGGCAGAGAAGGAGGTATCAAGAGGACAACTGCAAGAGCAAAAGCTCTCAAGGCACTACAGTTTGATATTTTTTTCCCTTAAACTTTTTCTTGGTCACTTTTTTGACCTCCTCATCTTTCATGGACCTCTTTATGGCCTGTTTCAGAATCCTTCTTTTCCTCCTTTGCCCTGGTTCCATGGGATCAGCTTTTCTCCGTGTCCCAGAGAAAGCAGGAACAGTTACCTACTGCTGGTTTCTGCCAGTAAGTTTCGTTCAGCTGAAGCCACGTATACAAGTAGCATAAGATCAGAATCAGGCCTTCCGTGTGTATCTTGGAGATACGAACTGTATCCTTTGAACTGCATTCTTGATTATATTTGTCACACATTTCCTCAGCAACTTCAAAAGAGCTCGAGTTCTTTGATTACAGTGCCGTTTACCTACTATCTTGACTAACAGGCATTTGCTCAGAACAGACATTCACTCAAACACTCCCTTTATTATCTTTTCCCTCAAGTGCAAAAATACTTTCATTTACAAACAGTCATATTAACATCCCTGGTTAAATATAAAGCAGTATTCTTCTGAGATCAAAAACATTCAAAGAGCAATAACCGAGTATGAATTTCTGTCCTAGACCTGCAGTAAATTCTGTGCTTGTGTTTTCTGCTTTAGGGACCTTAGAAACTTCCTGCCTACCAGTTATTCACCATTACCAGTATGCAGTCACATGTGAGAAACAGGAGCTCTAAGTATCAATCTTACTTTTCATAAAGAAAATTTTCTCTATGATAATCACTTAAAAATGGGTCTAGCACCATGCTTATTTTCAGGCTATTTCCCAGTTCTTTTAAGCTGGTGCTTTAGGTCAGCCAGTGTATAGCGACTATGAACACTTGGCACTTCTACTGCATACTTAATGTATAGCAATATTCACACTCTACCATTGGAAAACTAATACACACACAAAGGTGAAGACACCTAGCCAAAAGTCTCCCCACTTCTGTAGAGGTACTTTGAGTTGCTTACAGTTGAAGATGTATTTTGGCCAGTGGTTTCCTCACTGTGCACCATGAGCCACTGGTATGGGCTTTGCAGAACTGTATGAAAACATGTTTTCAAGTAGAATTTTAAGAACAGGGTACAATAAGTTTTGAGAGTTGACTACAGTCCAGTGGTCCAAACTATCTGGAGTCTACTGACCGAGTTTGACATGTGAGATTACAGAATCACCAACATGCTCCCAGCTGCTTTATGATTGCACATCTGTGCTACCCGTGCAACCTAAGTCACCGCTCAGAATATGACAGCTCAGTGGCAGACATGCTGACCCAGAAGGAAGATCTCTCAGGCTTTTTCACTACCACTATACAGAGTATACTTCCAAGCAAACCTCTCCAGGTAGGCCAGAAGGATAAGAACCTGCACAGGTGTAGCAAGGGAACATGCCTTCTAGCAGCACTCTCCTGAGGCAGGTATCCCTTGGAAGTACGCTTCTCTTTGTCTTCCTTTTGTGTGTCCTCTGTCAGATCTAGCTGGTGAGAAAATCACAGAGGAGTGTAATTAGGTAGGGTAGGGGAGTGGCAATTGTATGAGTCACATTTTCGGCATACAGAACTGAAAGGCCTGGAGATAGAAATGAGGCACCAGGAAAATGAGAGATCAAAGGTGCATAAATAGAAAGACATATAAAACTAATGATTGAAATCTCAGCTGATGGGCAGCTGACTCTTGAATAGCATGTAGATCTTAAGCAGTTCAAGTGCAGCCCCTGCATCAAAGCTCCATCATGAGGATGGCCAGTCTGGGTAATCTGCACCCCAGCAGTCAGGTGAAGTGAGCCAGCTGGTGCTCCCAAGCCTGACATCCATAGGTTGCCTGCAAGTCAAAGACACATGCAGGCCTGTTTTTCAGTGGTGAACTCATGTCCCTGATGCAGACTGCTCACAGAGATTTCCTTTTGTCTTTGGAAATAGGTGGCACGTGCAGATTCTGGTCACGTGAAGATTTTGTTATAGTGTTTATAGACCCAAGGCAGTTGGTGAACTTCTTTTCTTTGCAAAGAGCTGACTTAAATTATCCTGGTCTTGCTCACATAGTCAGCAGAACTATTTTGTCTGAGAAGGAGCTGTGAGGAGTTGGATCCAGATTTCCTGCTCTGTGGAGTCACAACCTATTCAGTGAGAAGTACTTGCTGGCCTGGAGCAGTAACGCTTCACACTGACATTGCTCAAACACAAATTAGTTGACAGGGTAAGGAGAATGAAACCTCTGTACAGGTTGATAGCTTGTTGACGCTGAGAGCAGCACCAGCTCAGCAAAAGGCTGCCTGCACTCCTCCAGTTCTGGAGCAAATGTCTTCATTCAGCCAGTGGTGCAAGTTAGGGTAAACCCACTTGTCCTTCTGCTGCAAAGCCACCAGGTCACTACAGGAGATCAGAATTTCTTCTTCCCCTTGTCTTGGTATTTTCCCTCCAGGAGGCTTTAAGGTAGTACCCACAGGAGCCTTAAGACAAATAGGCAACTTCTCATTGCACACAAGGAGAATCACTGCAACATCCCATCACAGCAGATTTTTTTCAAAAGCACCTGATTCTGCAAGAGGTTCTGGCCTCCTGTTCTCACCACGGAACACAGGGAAGATGAATGGTCTTACTTGCTTGGCTGAGGCATTGGTCTCTTTTCAAGCAACCTCTGCAATGCCATGTTCACAAGTGTGGTCTACTACAGCTCTAATGAGGAATGCCAAGCCAAGTCTAATGCTACGTGCCATGTATTCCATGAATTGCTGTCTGTCTGAGATCTTGCCAAAAAAACATAGAAGGCATTAATCCATTCCAACACAGCCTCTTTCTAGCCCACTCTTTTTCTGTTTCATTATAATGCAGATTGCACAGCATTCAATATATTAATTTTTCATAACATGTTTAAGTCTCCATTTACACTTAAACCCTGTATTGCCAATGTAGCTTGTGAGAAAAAAAACACCACCAGGAGTCCTACCTTGCGGCTCTCCCTCATGACAATAAACCTCACTGGTGAAGCCACTGAATACTGATTTCAATTTGCCCAAAACAGTTTCATTTGTCTCTTATAAAGCTTCCTGTATCATTCTAAGCCTACACAGGGACTGTTCATATGTATATATAGACATAGACACGTATAGACACACACAAACATATGGCCAAAGCTGTCAGCATAAGGTAGATCCCAGGCAGATGTTTCCAAATACAAATGTGTGCAAATTTAAACAGTTGAAATATCTACGATTTTTTTTTTGTAGTTCAGTAGATCTTTAGTTGTCCAGCCGCCAGGTTTTGCATGGGTCACTGGGGTATACCGGCAATCAGTTCCCTCTGTGTCTCCCCCACCAAAACAGCAGAGCTGGAGACTAGCCCACATTTCATTCCTTCCCAAAAGCTCCACATCAGCAGCCTTTACATTAAAAGTCCTTGCTGGAGAGATATTAGCCTGATCAAAAATATTGCCCAGAAGAAGTACATTGTATCTTACTGAACAGTTAAGATTCTCTTTTCTTCCATTATATTTCAAATCAGAGAAGCTTTTTCTTAGGAGAGAAAAGAGAACCAGTAAAAATATCTGATGCCCTCTGAAAAGCAGGAGATTAGTACCAGAGATATTAACTTTCATCAGTGTCTGTGACAGCTCTTCTATGGCTAACAGGAATCACTGGGATTGATGTTAAATCACCAGGATGTATTTTAGAATGAGAACATAACAAAACCTAGCAATTTGAAATTAGGTCCAGTTCTTTTTTTTTTTCTTTTTTTTTTGTACTGTAGCCATGAGTGTTACTAAATAATCGCAGTGATGAAAAGAAAAACTGGTACAAACAAAGCTAAAAAATTGATCCTTTGAACTTAAAGGAAGTATGCTGCTCTGTGACATTTATGCATATTTATAAATGTAACCCAGTGCTGATAGCAGATTAAAAATTAGGAATTAGCTATCACACTGATCAAATAGAATAGAACATGTCCCTTCATTATGTAGTACAAGGTCTTTTCAGGCCAAATTTTGTGAAGAGTCCACAGTGAAACCAGGGGTTGCAAGAACTGTTCATGTCAGCATTGATACTAAGAGAACTGCCTAAATTGCCTAAATGGATTTAGGATGAGATTTAAAACCCCATCCTGCTTCCATTTAAAGCAGTGTGAAAGCTCTGGTTCTCTGAACAGGGCTGGCATGCCTGTGGAAGTATGAACCACTTTGGCAGCATGCATCCAGAGATGTCTGTAAGGGTGAGAAAGGCAGGTGTGAAACTACCCAGCAAATCATAAAGTTGATTTGTTTATACTCATCATCCATGTCACAGAACATGAGAAAACTCTGGAAAACCACTGAATGGCTTTGCTATTGACATCTGATTGATCTTAAATACATATGTCCAGTTCTAGGCAGTAGCAAGCTTTAAATATGGGAAGGTGTTTTCTGTTTCCCTTAAGATCCCTATTAGGGCAAAAGTGCACCAGTCAGATGGCAGAAGTTATCTTCATTATTTATACATCTAATTTTATGTAAACACGAGACACCTTTCCTAAGAATTGGAAAGGAATAGATGGAAGGCTGGCAGCACCATCTCCTGGCAGATATAAGAAATAGGGACCAATCTGTGCCAGAAAGCAGGGCCAAGTAATTTCTTTGTGGAGCTTAAAAGGCTGTAGCAGGAAGTAACTTCACAAGAGTATATTCCCTCCATAGGAAGATTAACTTCAATATGCCTAATGGGAAGAAAAGCATTACGTGTTATCATAATGATGGAGAACACATACTCACAATTACAAAGAACAAACTCAGGTTGCTTCTGCCTTTAAAAGGTTCTCTCTTGTTGGCCTCTCTGTTTTCCTTTGTATTGCAGTAACAGCATGTTTCAAAACTAGCACAGCAGAAAGTTCGTCCAGTTGGAGTGTATTAGCGTAGTTCTGGAAGACCACAGAAGACCATAGAAGTTCCCTGTAGTCAGAAATAATGGAGTATGTAGATTTTAAGAGCTGTAGTCAAGTTACTGGTTTTGGGACCAGTCTTCTTTAATACCTTTATCAATGACCTGGATGAGGGGATCGAATGCACCCTCAGTAAATTCGCAGATGACACAAAATTAAGCGGGAGTGTCGATCTGCTTGAGGGTAGGAAGGCTCTGCAGCGGGATCTGTACAGGCTGGAGAGATGGGCTGAGGCCAATTGTGTGAGGATTAACAAAGCCAAGTGCCAGGTCCTGCACTTCAGTCACAACAACCCCCGGCAACGCTACAGGCTTGGGGAGGAGTGGCTGGAAAGCTGCCTGGTGGAAAAGGACCTGGGGGTGCTGGTTGACAACCGGCTGAACATGAGCCAGCAGTGTGCCCAGCTGGCCAAGAAGGCCAATGGCATCCTGGCCTGGATCAGAAATGGTGTGACCTGCTGGAGTAGGGAGGTGATTGTCCCCCTGTACTCGGCACTTGTGAGACCACACCTTGAGTACTGTGTCCAGTTTTGGTCTCCACAGTACAAGAAGGACATTCAGGTGCTGGAGCGGGTGCAGAGAAGGGCAACAAAGCTGGTAAAAGGGCTGGAGAA
>JAVSBS010012029.1:52145-63736 GCA_033124195.1 Coracias cyanogaster | reverse complement strand
CGGGGGACAGGCCGCGCTTCCCCGGGCTCCGCAGGCGACAGCGGCCGGCTGCCGCCCGCCGCAGGGCTTTCCCGGGCGCAGGGCCGCTTCGGTAGCGCTGCCGGGGCGTTGCCGTTGTCGCTGTTGGGGCGCGGAGCGGGGCGCAGTGGGGCGGGCGCCTCGGCGCCGGTGCTGCGCTGCCGACGGGCGGCAGCCGGCCCGCTCCCCTGGAGAGGTGAGCCAGCCGCCCTGCCCTGCCCTGCCCTGCCCTGCCCTGCGCGCCGCTCGCACCGGCGCCCTTCCGCAACGCGAGATTGATTTATTTCTGGGCTTTCCGGGTCATCTTGGAAAGGCGCATCTCTCACGCGTTTAAGGTACATTTTTAAAGATTATCTCGGAGATGTAATCTTCTGTGAGGCCTTTTCTGCAAGACCTCCTCGCGCTGCTTCTGTGGGGAGAAGCTCACGGCCAGAAGTGTATGACACGGTGTTGGAAAAGGCATCTAATTTCTCCTGTTCTTTTATTGTTGTTCTGTCCTGTGTAAAACTACCGTGCAGCTCTACATCAGTTCATTCTGCCCACGTCTGTGAAGGAAGCGGAATGCTGCGTGCCTTCGGTGTGGTAAATTTAGGGTATTCTGGAAGACAGTAAGCTGGACATAGAACTAGATTGAGTCAAATTACAACGTTCATGGAGGTTGAGGACTTCTGTGTGTAGTGCTGCAATCACGCGATGATTGTGTGGCCGTGTTTAAGCTTTACATCGGGATGATGCTGGCGTAGCTATTCAGTATGCAAATGCAAGTAGTTTAATGCTATTTCAGCACTGGGGATTCCCTTCTTTCTCCGGGGATAGCTGTGTTCCCTCGGGAACAGATTGCCAGGCCTTAGCTGGAACATTCCCACGGAGTCCTTGTGTCCTGGGAGACTGGTGTGCTCTGTCTCCGGTTAGTAAGAGGGAGTAGCGCTACACTAGGGACGTGAAAAATGTTTTCGGTGCTGTGTTATTACTTGAATACACTGGGATTTTTATTTGAAGAAGAATAATTGTACAACGCGACTCTCTACAGACATCTTTCCTTCCCCATTCTTAAACGCTCTGACGTGTAAAACGGGCCCTGTATGGAATGGAAAAGATACAGGCTGTACAGGTGTTCCTGCAGGACGGGGGCGAGAGGCGATGTTTCTGGCACATTGAGTCACAGAGCACTTCATTTCACCATGTTCTCCCGGTGTGACATTAGGGGCAGAAGTCCCGTTTCGCCCTGTTCCTGCCAAGATTGTGTGCTGCTGCTGCTAAGATGTAGCTTCCTGGAATTGTATCAGCTACATCTATTGCCCTGCGTGTTCCAGCTTAGTGTAGGTCCTGCGCTTTTCTTCCCCTCAATTCCAGTTTAATCGGTTTACCCTTTTTTTTTAACAGGATTTCTACAACTGGCCTGATGAGTCCTTTGAAGAAATGGATAGTACCTTAGCTGTTCAGCAGGTATTCTTGCTTACTAACCAAGTTCTGTATTTTGGCAAAAAAAGCCAGGGAACGGGGCATGCCATTGATCTGCTTCGAATGTTGCTGCCCAGGAGTGAATTTCGGGAGCGCTCTACATATGTTAAAAACACTGTAATTATTGTGTATGCAGAAATAACTAGAATACACATCTGGTTTAAACAAACCCGACGTAAGAAAACGGTTGAGTTTCCTGCCTGGTTCCTTTGTTTTGAGATGGATGTTGTAAAAAAGCTGTAAAATTTACCCATTCTTTTACCTTTTCTCAGTAGAGAAAGGCATTTTTCAGAGCTGGCATTTTTTTAATACCAGTTTTCTTACCTTACCCAGCTACTTTTTTAGTCCATGGATCACTTTTTAAGTAAAAAGTCTGTCAAAGACGTAATGTCCTAAATACACTGTGTTACTCGAATCACAACAAGATCTAGATGTATTTTTTCCTCGCCTCCCAGTATATTCAGCAGAACATAAGGGCAGACTGTTCCAACATTGACAAGATCCTCGAACCTCCCGAGGGCCAGGATGAAGGCGTGTGGAAGTATGAACATTTAAGGTAAGAATCCGTCTTTTGTCAACGTCGTGTCCTGAATCTTGAGTTTGGTTCGCTGCTAGTGGTAGCGCCGCTTCTGGAACTTGCAGGAAAGGAGGCTTTAGCTGGGAAGGCAAGAGTACCCGGGTCTAACAGCTTGTCTGACTGCAGAGAAACTCCAGGCTGGTGTGAATTCTGTTTCTCTCAACCTGTAGTCCTTTACGGTGTGGTAATTCCTAGCCTGCTGCCTTTTCAGGTGTGGCATCAGCTGAAATTATTTGACGGTATTCTTTAAGTAGGATCTTTTTCATGTTCTGACGTGATTTTTTCCACTTTACAAGAATGATTTCAAGAAATGTGAAGAGATCTGTGAAGATCAGTTTGTATAACCTTGTTTTTAATTCGATGTTTCCGGTGGGAAAACAGATGGTTGATTTTGATGCTGCTGTGTTCCCATTTTTTCAGACAGTTCTGCCTTGAGCTCAACGGACTAGCTGTCAAGCTTCAGGTAATTCTTTTACTGATATTTCGTATTGTATCGGGGGGAGACTTCTTCTGTATCGTAAGATGCAGAGCCTTCTCCTAAATCTATGCAAAGACTTAAGCGGTGGTTTCAGGTTAGAGTTTTTTAGGGTTTTAAAGACTTAGGGCAAAAAACGCCTTCTTGGTTGGGGACGGGGCAAGGAAGCAGTGTGAGAAGATGAGCTCACTTCTGCTCTTGCATGGTTTTCCTAACCGAAGAACTGTTTTAACAGAGCGAGTGTCACCCAGACACGTGTACTCAGATGACAGCAACGGAGCAGTGGATTTTTCTTTGTGCAGCTCATAAAACTCCCAAAGAGGTACGGATGTCTTCTGGAAACCTGGCCCCGCTGGCGCAGGGCTCTCTTTCACAGCTCCGAGTTGGTGGGGAGACCATCGCAGCTGGCTGCTCAGACTGAGAGCTCGGGTGGGTTGAGGATATCACTTGAGGTTCTGTCTTTGCCGTTCTGTTGTGGTTTACAGAAGAACGGGATGAGGTAGGAAGGAGCTGCTTGTTACCGCAGGATTAGAGACGTTGCACATTCCCCGCTTTTAAAGTTCTTCCTTCTCCTCTGCTGCAGAGCCAGGCTTGGCTTGTTGCAGACTTAGCCACACCAAAAGCAGTGCTAGACTTAGGTGCAGGTTTCTTCCTTGCAGCGTACTTCCAGCATGTATTCTTATTACACAGCTTTACTTAAGGAGCTGCAGAAAATTCGCTACTTGTGCGTAATCAAATCCCCATCGTCACTTATTTATTGAAATGATTAACATGGGTTGTGGGGGAAAGAAATGGCTCTCTTAAGGAGGAAATGGAGTTAAGACCTTCAGAGAAGCTGGGAATAGAAATGACCAGTGAAGTTAAAGGCATCAGGAAACCTAATTAATTTTTTTTTTAAACACATTCTGTGATGACATCATGCCTGTGCTGACGCACATCCTCACTCCCTGTCTGTTTTCGTAGTGTCCTGCCATAGACTACACCAGACACACCCTGGATGGAGCTGCGTGTCTTCTGAATAGCAATAAATATTTCCCCAGCAGGTAAACATGCTTTCTCCTGGGAGGAGGGCGAGCGGGAAGGAGGGAGGAGGTGGCACCTAAACGCTCAGAAAGCATGTGGAAACGCGTAACACGTTTTCCGTGGACTGCTCCGTCATCGTGGCAGTCGTTTGGGTGGAGCTGCTTTGTAACCTTTCTCCCGGTGCTTGCAGGGTTAGCATAAAGGAATCCTCCGTAGCCAAACTAGGATCAGTGTGCCGAAGGATTTACAGAATATTTTCACATGCTTATTTTCATCACCGGCAGATATTTGATGAATATGAAGTAAGTAGTTTCAAACTGCATCTTGAAAGAAGGGCGTTTACTGACGTTGGAGCTGGGGTGTCGTTGCACTGCACGTTTTCTGCGAGTCCTACCAGAAGGTTGCATTCAAGTGAAGTATTGATCAGAGTAGGTCACAGTTTTGTAGGAACTGAGATGCTGTATGTACATACCTATGAAAAGTCAATTTGTATTATTAGTTTGCCCAGTGATGGCTTCCCTTCATTTGGATAAAAGGTCGGAGCTTGAGAGTTTCTGTACAAACCACTCAAATTCATCGTGTTCTAAAGCTCCCCGACTGTACTCAGGCACTCACTGTCTATGGATCTTTCCCGCTTGCGTACGATAATTGTCAGGCTGCCAAGAAACACGAGTAACTGGTGGCAGTTTGTGCACCTCCAGTAACATCTTGAGACGGAAGATGGAAGCTAGTGGAGGGGAGGTACGGGGCTCGGCTGGGTGCAGAAGGCCCCCGCCGCCAGATCACGCGTGGGGTGCTGCAGCCGCGGAGGAAGGGTTGTGCCCGTTCTGGTGGGGATCGTGTTTGTAGGAGGAGTTTCACAATACCTTCAAATTCTCTGTTGGAGAGTGGGCGAGGACCGTATCGATACTTGAATTGATTCTTGTCCAGGTGCTGTTGGATTGAGCTGCGGCTTAGGCCTGAACTTCAGGAGGGTTTTTGTTAATTGCAGTAACTACAAGCCAGGGGTAAAGGAGAGATTTAGAAATAGCAACAGAAATTTACTCTTTAAGCATTGCTACTTTTTCCCAAGACTCGTAAATCTAATGAGGCAGTGACATCTAAGCAGGCTCCTTTAGTCTGTTCTCCTCAATTGTTTAAAATATTCCTTCTGTGTATATATATATTCTTTTCCCCCTTTCCATCTCCAGAATGAAACTTTCTTGTGTCACCGGTTCACTAAGTTTGTGATGAAGTACAATCTGATGTCCAAGGATAACCTGATTGTCCCCATCTTGGAAGAAGAGGTGCAGAATTCAGTCTCAGGGGAGAGCGAGGCGTGACGGGAAGGGCAGTACAGAAGCCTGTGCTGAGTACAAGCAGAACATCACGTACTGTATATATCATTTTAGACACTTCAATCACGTATCCTCCTAGCTTTGATTAGTATACTTTTGTATGCTGTGTGCATTGCCTTTTAATATGGGAAATACTTTTAAGTTATTCATGAGCTGTATATTCATCAGTGTGGCACTCATGGTTTTTAAATAAAAGTAGTAGTACCTGTTTATAATGCCTGTTAATAAAAGAATTTACAGTTCTCTAAAATTGCTGCTAAACAATCATTGAATCACAATCCCGAAGGTGTCTGATTGGGTGGGGAAAAAGTGAGATGAAGATTTCACAGCAAGCCCCTTTTTTAACGCAGTAGCTAGATTCAAGTTCAAAGATTATCACCTTAAACAGAGAATTCTGCAGGAAGCTTCTTGCAACGTAGCTTACTCCTAATTTAGCTTTTATTTTTTTAAGATGGCTTTGAAGATTTACTTCTGGATGTGCACATTCCTGTATGCATATATCCAAATACTAATGATCTATAGCATTAGTAATACCCAAAGGACAGTTTCACTATGCTTTTGAACGTATATATTCTAGATATACATCTAGCATAGCTTCGGGACTGGTGGTTTTGTGTGCAGCAGGGCCCGGGTTCTGTCCTGCTAAGGCAGAACTTCTGCTGTTCTCCAGTCCCCGGCTTCTCTAGAGCGTCACTGTGGCAGGAAGGTCAGTGGCTGATCCCTGTGCGTATTTACGGCAACTGCTCTCAGATTATACCTCATAAATACTCGTGTTATGCTCAGAACACTAGCGCGGTCGTTGCTTGTATTCCCATTAAGAACGTCCTGAGTTACCTGAACTGTTAACATGGCTCTGTGCAGGAGTTAACCGTGTTCCTAACGCACGCAGATTTGTTTCTCCTCCTTCGCCTGAATTACATTCCTTGACAGAGAGATTTGGATTCACGCTTCGGTTCTCTATCAGGTGTCGATTCCCAGTTGTGGTTGCAGATTTGCAATAACTGACAGTTTCCATGAGTGCTGCTTAATTGTGTTACGTCTAGAATGATAGAATTACGTGTTCTAGAGACGAATCTACCGCTAGGTGTACACGAATGCAGGGTCGGAAAGCACTAGCAGTGCGTGTACGTCAGGTGAAGTTTGCTTGGCTGATGAAGAAGTTAGCTGGCTGTTTCGGAGGGGAATTTCTGTAAGCGGGTCAGAATGGGCTGACGTGGCTACTTTCTGTAATCGACCCTTTGTTTCCTACATTATACTTACTCGGAAAGAAGGGAGTCTTTTTTTTTTTCATAATATACTAAACATGCCTTAAATTCTATTTTTCTTTATCTGCATCAAGCACACCTCAAGCAACCGTACACCTGGATGTAAAGGGAATTTAATGAGAAAATAAGACTAAGCTCAAGTACTTCAACAGCTCTGTTCTTCAGCAGCTCCTTCTGTCTCACGTTTATCGTTGTATTGAATTGTCGGCAGGGTGAGTGCATGAGATGTTGTCCTGCTTTGGCTCCTGTCCACGCGCTGAGCTGTACTCGCCGTGTAGAGAGCCGGTCCCTCCACGGTGACAGGTACCCCGCGGTCGGTACCGCGGGTAGCAGCAGTGTCTTCCGGAGGTAGGACAACGTGTTGGGTTTTGTCAGTCTGCTGTGGGACCATCCGCGGTGGGGTTCTTCTGTACGGTCACTCTGCAGGCTTCCCTCGGCCTGGGGACGGAGGCAGGCAGAACCGCGGGACGGGAGCTGCGAGTGCCATTTCCTCTACAGAACTGCAGAAATCGACGTGGCGGCTCAGGACTGCATTAAAAATTGAAACCTCTTCCTCTTACGCTTTAAGAGTTTCACTTCAAAACTGGGGACGTTTGAATCCTGTTCGCTCTTGTTCAGATTTGCACTGTAAAGCTGACTTGCTCGACTAAGCTGATTTTGTATAAGGCCTAAGTGAAACACTGCTTGTATTTTCCCTTGCTCTTGTTTACATGAGTACTGTGTACACACACGTGCCTGAACGGTACCGCAGAACTTCAGTTAGCCTAAGCAAACCAGTGATTTGTCTAATAAATATTAACAGGTTTCATTCAGACTCTACATAATAGGGAAACGGAGACTGTCTTTGAATTATATTGTAAAAAAAAAAAGGATAAAATTAAACTTTCTTTATCCATACCACTATATTTTGGAAAGTTATTCTCATTTCTCACGGCGTCCAAGAATGCAGGCAGCTGAGCGCCTCCAAAAGTTGGGTGTTCTCCCATCTCTGCTGCAAGGGGGGCTGAGGTGAAGGGTGTGCTGCTTCTCCCAGAATTAGGAAAATGCGATACCCGTTAGCATCTTACAGTCCGGCCTCAAATTTAGACATCTCTCAAATCAGAAAATGCTGGTCCTACAATTAAAAAGGGAGAGCGAGCAGAGGACCTTCCAACACCAAAGTCGGCACAGCGCCTAGGCAAAGGAAAACTCAAATAACTTTTCCCTTAGTCACCGAGGTTTTTCCTGATGTTCGGCTTTGCGTATCTTGCAGCGTCAGCCACGGCGCTTCTGCTGCTTCCCTGCTAAGATTTTAATTCTCTTAGCTGCTGGCAAAGTTCATCTGCTTCACCAGACCAGAGCAGCTCCTCAACACCCTCCGTCTCTCCCGAGTTACGCCTGCCCGAAGTCAGGAACGTTCCCTTCTTTAATTCACACAAAGTCTGATTTCTGATAGAGGAATTCAGCTTTGAAAAATCCAAATCCTAACTAACGCTAGCCTCTGGATTAAGCCGCAGGGACGGTCGAGACAGGAGCCTGCGCTGCTCACCGTCAGCAGGTGAGCGCAGCGAGAACAAGGAAAACCAAGCCAGCCTTGCCCTGGGAGCTGCACCACAACGCTGCAGCACAGCAGCTCTAGCCGGAGCAGAGGTGAACGTCGCTCTAACCCCCTGACCTCAGCGCAGGACACGCACCAGAAACCAGCACCTGATCTGCTCATGGCTTTTAATGGCGAGCAGCTTCCTGCTGGGACCACGGAAGAGATCTCGGCTTTACAAGCAAAGAGTGTTTTACAGACCAGAAGCACTCAAGTGAAGCAGCAGTTTATTGCAGGTGTGTCGATAAAGGGTTCTGACAACTACAAGCAGGGCACAATTCTTTTTTTTTTTTTTTTTTTACAGTGTATAATTTGTTCCTGCTTGTAAACACACGTATTTCCTCTCCACACAAGGTAAAAGTGTAAGCAGCCTCGGGCAGAGGTTCACCACCAGCACTGTCTGTTCCAGCAGCTGCAGGACATGTCTGGGGTCACCTACAGGCACAGGACCTCTCCCTTACACTCCCGACACACGGGCTTCCTAATCCCGAAGAAGCACACTTAACCCCTATGAGTATTTAATCGCTAAGTGTCCTTTTTTGTCGGAGAACGCATCCGGGCTTTAAGTGTGATTGCCAGGTTTTTTTTCAAGGAAAAGAGGAGTGTGTGAAATGCGTTCTGGTAAAAGGGAAGCTGTGCTCGGAGCGCTTCTGGCTTAGATGAACGAGGAGCCCGAGTAAAACCTGCACAGGGGAATGAGCCTACCGGAGCGAGGGTCTTGTCTCCAGCCCTCACAGGCTTTCTGTGCACACCAAGTCTGAACGTAGCTTAAATAATTAACGCTAGCATAAGACTTAACGTTCCTCTAGGCTTGGGAGTTTATGCGAGGCAAGTAAAGTGAAAATTACATGAAAAAACTTCAGGACAGCCAGACAGTTCATCTTCCCCACCAATATTTACAACACCCTTTAAAAAAAATAAACAAAAAAACCCCAAACGCTCTTCCAGCTTGTGGAAAATCCTGAACATCCTCCTTCCTTTCTCTCTGGCACAATTCAAACTGTCACTGTTCTGCAGCGTTGGCCTCCTTGCTTCTCAAAGGCACAAACAAGTTAGCCGAGCACCCACTCAGGTGGTTATTGTACTAAAGAGAAAACCCAATTATCTGGCAGTAGTAGTATTACTACAGTAGAATTAACACGACAAAGAAACAGACAAAAATACAGAATGGGTCTGGGAGAAGTCACAGGATTACACCAACGCGTTTTAAGTAGTATGTTGGGGTTTTCTTTAAACATCCGTGTGAATTACATACTTGTCCATCTGTTGCCGTTACTTACTTCATCACATACACGTGACCTGAGTGACTCCATCTTCCTGGTCGAATTGTCCATCATCCAGTTCCCTTAACACTCCGCCACCGCTGCTGAATCCCGGAAAGCCTCCATACGGGGGGGATCCCTCCTTGATCCAACATTGCTTAGATGGAGAGAGGTGAAACTCATCCGAGGGCTGTCCCATTTCCACAGGGCGAGAAGTGGCTGTGTCTAATCCAACGCTTCTGCTGGAGACTTTGCCTCTTTCCTCCCCGAGCACTTGTCTGAAGGATTTCCTCTGAAACACAAGAGGGTGTTTAAATGTTAGCTTATTTAGGAGGAGATTAAAAAAACCCCAACCGCCCCAAACGCTTTGCAAGGAGTCACGCCCAGATTTAAGGGGAACATCACTCGGATCTGTGATGATGCAGCACCTCCAGACGCAGCCTCAGCCTCAGTACCGGGGAGCGTGGTCAGGAAGGCAGAGGACCCTGCTGTCACACACGCGCTGCTAAAGCAGGAGGAGCTTTGCCAGGGACACAGCCCCATCCGCAGGAGGAGGACATCCAGCTGGAAGGAGCCCAGCCTCGGCACAGAGCTGCGCTTCGGCGAGCGAAGGACAAACGCAAACACTTTGAAGCACCACACAACTCCGGGTGCCGTGCTCTGGCACGTGCTGTGCCTCCCTCCGATACATGGCTAGGTTTTTTTCTCAAACGCTTCTGAAAGAGTAAAAACAATGGCCCTTGTGGCTAAAGGAAATGTTTGTAGGGAAGCTGCTACAGGAGACACCGGGAAATCAGACCAAGGGGAAACAGCGTTTCCTCAGGAGAAACGGAAGGAAACAGGCTTCGCCTGGATGCTGTGGTAAGAGGAGGGAAAAGTCAGCTTAAGGGAAAGAAAGGAAAGAAGAGAAAAGAATAAACCAGAAAACCCTTAAGCACTGTGTGGTTCAATCTTGGATCTCCTCTAAACTATTTTCTTAAAAATGCAAATGGTATGTGATAAACAAAGAGCCCCCTGGGACAGCGCAGCCCTTCCACGACATAAGTCATGAGCTAGGGCACGGCTGCACTGTCCACAAACACAGAAGGCGGCAGAGAGATGAGCTGCGCGGATGCAAACACACCCTCCTGCGAGAACAGACCCCGTGGCAGTAAGAGACCAGGTCGCAGGGGTCTTCCCCTCCGTGCTTCCCTGAGCAAAGCTTCCTTCAGCAATGGCACTGCTAACTGCGACTCAGCAGTTCACGAAAAAACGGGTCTGAGCAGACAAAGCAAGCCCTACCCTGCGCCGCCAGAGCTGCCTCTTCTGAGAGGTGTCTGAACAGGCATGCGGCACAAATGAAAAGTGTCATGGCCAACAGCACAGCGTCACGGGAACGGGGCATGGAAGTGGTAATGAGCAGTGGACACTAGCAGGGAGAAAGAAGAGACTAGGTGTCATGGCCTCCCAAGAGTATGTAGAACCACAAAAGTGTGTAAAGTTACTACTTTACACACACACAAACGTCCCTAGTCTTAAGTAGCTATGACAACTATCAAAGGAGAGCCAGGTGGATTAGAGAAAGGCTGAATGGCCATAGAAAAACAGAAGTAACAACAATTAAAATCCATCACAGGACATTGGTAAGACTCATTGAAGAGCCCAGCGGTCGTTCATCCTCCTCCAGCCACAGCGTGACACAAACTGTCGCCACCTTGACTCTGAGCAGAGTGTGGTGACTGCCGGTAACTTCAACCTCATTTTACACAACCACCATTCTGGGAGCCTCCCTCAAAACGAACAAGGAGTTGTCTGGGTCCAGCTGCAGGGATTCTAAATCCTCTGTCACACACTTTAACACAGCAACAGCCAACAGCCCTTCACCCTGTCACCCTCCAGGTGACGGCCCTCCTTGCACAGCCTGGCACTTGTATCCTGCGAGCGTGAAAGGAGACATTTCAGAGGTCAAAATAAAGCATTTTTCATGTGCAACAGATCCAGGATCTGAATCAGAACATTTAAGACTTCCTGAAGACTTCTAAGCCAACCTCATCCACCTCAGACACAGTCATTTCTCGGAACAAAACAGCTTTTCAGCATGCCTATGCTTTTGTCTATGGCCTAATTTGAAGGTATACAGCCGAGAAAAAACCACCATCAGTTCAAGCTGCAAAGGCCCTCCACAAACTTGACGTGAAACGCCCTTCTGCCACTTTTTTCCCCATTAATTCTGAAGTCCAGTTTGCTTCTGTACCTAACCATTATAAGAAGTACTGATTTGTTTGTATTAATACCATAAACACGTCACTCACCTCTGGCGTGTGGACAGCAGAATTCCACATAACAGGTCTCTGAAGAAAAACGACTTGCTTTGTGGCCAGGTTCCCTTCACTAAGATTTAAAGAAAGTTGTTTCAATATTTTAAAGGCAGTAACACTCCCTGTAACATCTTCGTACCTTTCAGATTTGACTCTTAATTTGTGTACACGTGAGTCTACGAGTGAGAAGACCGACTACCAAGCATCAGCCGGTTTATTAACTCCTGAACAGTTCTGTAATCACATTTACAAACAAACAAGAAAATAGAAGCACAGAGCTGGGTTAAGGTGCTGTACATC